>VYZT01054099.1:106148-149765 GCA_013400735.1 Pomatostomus ruficeps
GGGGAGCGCTGTCCTCGGGATGCCCCGGGTGCGCTGGCTCCGCGTGCTCGGCGGGATGAGCGCGGGCGGTTCGGACAGCGGCATCTCCGGACAGCGGCATCTCCGGACAGCGGCATCTCCCCGGACAGCAGCTCCCTGCCCGGCGCGCTGCCGTCCCGCCGCTGCCTCCTTCGCCGGGGTTTATCCCTGCCTGCCCGCGCCCTCCCACCCGGCTTCGGGCATCCTGACTTTGAACTTGACATACAGAGTCAGCCTGTCGGGAAGTTTCTGCCATTGTCGTTTTGGCCGTGTGAGTACCAGAGCGGTACCCAGACGGCCGGGTCCCCCCCGATCGCGTGCCGGACAGCAGTGAGCACAAGTGTAGCTGCCGAGTTTTTCTGGTGCAGATCCCCACCCGACTCCGTGGGGTAGGGCGGGTTTTAGGAGGCGACACACCACCACTACGGAACTTGACTGGGGAAGGAGCACGCTGTCCGAAGCTTAGCAGACAGTTGTCATACTCGTGAGCCTGTCCCTGTGGCGGGTGGAGCAGGACAGTGCGTAGAAAGTCCAGTCTTGAGGTCCGTGCACTGCAAAGGCAATGGCAATGCTGACACTGAGACCCCTGAAAGCAGGTCCAGGGCTCGGAAGAAAGTCCCAGCTGACAGGCACCAGTCTCCAGAGTGTATAACCCTGAGCAAAATTGCCTGCTTAAGAAGGCGACAAAGACATTATAGAGATGCTTGGAACAAGAAAAGCCCAAAATAAGGAAGGAAAGGATGTCCCAAGCTTGGATGTGAACACCTGTGAGGCACCTCGGCTAGCACACAGGCATCCACAGCTCCAGACATGCAGATGCCACACGAGCATCACATCGGCAGCACTGTCTGAGCCAAGACAGGGACCAAGCAGGTGCTTCCTCCTGGAGGGGGCTGCCTGTGGCTGCCGTGAGCTGACCTGGCACGCAGGACTGAGGGGAGCTGCTGTAGTTACAGTGGGCAGAGCTGCCATCCTGGTGCAGCTTGGGTGGGCAAACAGCATGGCTTGCTCACTGGCTTAACACCTCCAGCCTGAGAGTGACTTAGAGTCACTTAGAGTGATCTCAAGGACAGGTAGAATGAGTCGGGGAAAAGTTAGAGCCTGCTGATGCTCCAAGGTGAATTGGTATTTTAAGGGTGCGATACAAGAGAGTTTGGCTGTGTCTGTGTAGAGCTACACATTCTAAGTGCCATGTGGAATGACAAGCAGCAATGACAGGTAATAGTCTACAGTTTCTAAATGTTTGTTCACCTTAATTCCTTCTTCAGGCAATTATTTCGTAGAAAAAATTTTAATCAGGCATGAAGAGAAGCCTGCCTCTGAGCAGCATGCCTGCAATTACCACTCTCCGCATGAATTTAGGTGCTTTGTGTTGTTTTGGTTTGTTTGGGTTTTTTTCCCCTTTCTGGCTTATAATTAAAATTTGAAGATTGGCTAATAGTTCAGAGAACTGGAAAGTTAAGTCCTGTATTTTACCGACAGAGGATGCAGAGCACAAGCAGGTGTCTGTGCTCCAAACCATTGATGAGTCTCAACCCTGACCTGAAGAGACCCAGCCAGCAGGGATAGCAGGTAGTTTCCTCTCCATTAATTCCTTAGGGGCTACTTAGATGTCCATAGTAATGACAGGCTCTGATTTCAACACCAGTCCCCTAGGAACTGAGCAAGACCCTCTCAGGATTATCAGGTGAAGAAGTTGTCATGAAGCAGTCTGTGGCTAAGCTTGCCTTTGTGTGGGGAAAGTCTTGCATGCACAGACAAGAAAAATCATTTAATGAACATTCTGCACATACTTGCACCAGCTCCCTAAGGATACTGCGTTGTAATTACAGACCTAACGCTGTCATTCTAACAACATGGTTAAAATCTGACACAGTCCAAATTAGCAATGGTCTCTGCATTTCTCAAGGGATCAGAACTCAGTTGGATCAGAGCAGTGGCACCAGTGCCACTGCTTAGCAGAACTAGCCAAAGCATTTGGTGCTGCAGCAGTGCTGAGGTCAGTGGGCTTCCATCAGGTATTGACGTGTCCAGAGCACATTGTCTGAGGATAGCACTGACACTGACACCTGGACTCACTGCACATGTACAGTGTGCTGAGTAAAGGCACAGTGTGCTGAGTGCATGAGAAATCCATGAGACTGCACAGAGATGAGAACAAGCTGGATGTGCTTAGGGGAAGACTCACACAGCCAAGCTTCATTGAGGATGGAGTACATGGTGAGAGCAGTGGTAAAAAGAGCTTTTCATGTTTTAATTTGAAGCTGCCCTTCAGTTTTTTAACATTAGAAATTTGTAAAGGTAGCAGACTTTATTGGCTGTTAGAAAAAGAGTCCTGAACCACATGGGATCTTAATTAGCTCTGTGTGGTGCCAAGAATTTAACAGAAACCCTGTCTAGGATCTGTCCTCAAATACAGTGCACTGTTTTGCTGAAATGGAAAGAGTTAACTCCTTGCCACAAATCTTGGAGAAAGACTGATGAGAAGCCAGTTAACTGTTTCTACATTTCCTGCTGTACTGTCTGAAGGAAATTTCACTAACTCAACAACTCCACATTGAGGCCAAGCAATGCCAGGCCTGACTGTGTGTGCAGTAGGAGCATCCTTCCCCTCCTGCCCCTGTAGAGCCCAGGCTCCTCAACAGACCCTGTTCTCGGCAGTGGCTCCTTCTCCCTTTCTGTTCAACCAGGCACCAGAAAGTCTGTAAAAAGCAGAGAGGAGAGAGAGCAAAGTGAACTCCCTTCAGCCCTGCTCTGGCAGGAGCACACAGAGGCAAGAGCCAGGCTACACCCTACAAAGAGAGGCACCCACAGAGTCCCCAATGCACCCTGATGCTGCACGGCTGGTGCTGCACCCGAGGTGGCTGCAGCTCTGCCAGAGGTCATCGTGCCTGGGGAAAGCTGGGCCAGGAGCCTGCTTCTTTTCCCTGTAAGCAGAGGCTGATAAGACAGAGGCAGTTTTTTGAAACTTGTTTTGAGTGCAGGCGTGCAAAGGTGTCCCACAAGTACACAGTCCTGCTAGCAGGAGTGGGGTTTCTCAGGGTCAGGCTGCATGGAACAAGGAGAAAATGCCCGTGCAAGGGTGGGGAGCAGCACAAGGCAGAGGCACTAGAAGTGGGGTCCTCTCTCATTTAGAGGAGAAGGTTTCTCATTTATGGAGCTGCTCTGCAGCCCCTGCTCTACTAACCCTGCACTCCCCTTGTCTGTCAGAGAGAACTTCCAGCAGTTAGCTGGGAGGCAAGAGAGGGGCTGCAGAAAGTCATAATGGAAGTATTTCTCGATTTAGTGAGAGAAAACATTAGAGATGGGATGGTGTTGGATGTGGGGGCAGGAATAAATTGCTCTGATTCAGTCCAAGAGGGGGCTGGTAAAGGTGAGAAAGCAAAGAGCAACAGGTACCACTCTCAGTCTGTCCCTTTGTCAGTGAGAGCTGCACAAAGCAGCTGCACCAATTGCTGCTTCTGCGGTGGGGCCACTGAACACAACTAAGAGGGTCAGGCACAGAAGCAACACCACTTGCTGCAGACATCTGGCTTTGACCTTGATTCCTGCTTCATTAGAAGCAGCAGCAGCAACAGAGTTGCCTTGCATGCAATCACTTTTTCCATCAGGAATGAAGAGTATTGCTGCTGAAAGGACAGAGCAGCAGCATTTCCTGATCAGGGTTCTGGCCTGATCCAGGTTCCCAGGGCTCAGCTCCTCCTGACAGTGTGAGAGGCAGTGAAAATCTGGCTTTCTTAGCCAGTCCCAGTGGGATTGCAGGTTCCCTTTTGCTCCCCAGTCAGTTGCCTACCTGGGATGCACTTTGGCTTCAGGGATCATTGCATCCCTCTGACATAGAGCACAGGCACAGCCCCAGCACCTTTACAGCATCTCCAGAACTCAACAGAGTCACAGCAATGCCCCGGGGAAGCACCACTCCAAACTTCAGGAGCCTGGTCCACAACTGTTTTTTTTATTTATGCTTCAGGCTTTTGCATTAAACACTGATCTAAATGTAGATTCAGGACTTCACAAGCTTGGGAAAGCAGTGTGGACATGCTTGGATGCTCCCAGCTGGAGGGTGCAGACAGGTAGTGTTCACGTCAGACCTGCTGCTGAACGAGGTGACGTGGAGATGGGGACAACCCGGGTCATTCAAAGCCCAGCCAAGCACAGAGTGCATTCACAGGGCTCCATGTGGAGGGAGAGAAGCTGCAGTCCTGAATGCAGGATCATGTGAGCTCAGCAGGGGAGCCTAACTGGTTTAACACTCTGTGAAGAGAGGTGCACCTTATGGCCCTTGCCCTAACAGATGACAGAGTGGCTGTCCTTGCACATCAAGGCAGGTGCTTTCTGGGGTGGTGGATTGAGACAGGGGTGCACTGTGCCCGTGCAAACTGCGGTATAGTCACAGGCAAGCTGAAAGGATGGAGACCTGATCCTTCTGGAGCCTTCTCCCTGGATAAAAATGGGAATAAGGAGGCTCTCTGGGAGATGTGCATGCCTGGGTCATCATCCTGGCGAGGCAGGTGCTGTTGGTGGGTTGAGCACCCCTGACCCAAGAGACCACCATGCAGCAGCCCAGCTGTGTTGCCTTCTCTCCTCAGCTGTGTGGGGGAACGATTCCTGAAGTGCACTGCCATCCCTGTGCCCACAGCTGTGACCCAGTTAGTACCACAGGCAGTGAGGGGGACAGGTAGCAATGTTTGCTGGTGACTCACGTGCTGTGTAGTAGCAGTAAATACCAAAGCAGGCAGAGGCGGGTGTACATAGAGCACACAGCTCTACAGAAGTGTCTGACTTGTTTTGGATTCCTGCCATCTACTGCCTGGTATATTCTTCTGCAATCACAGTACAGGCTTCTGATTAAAGAAAGCATTTCCAACACCTGAATAAATAGCCTTTCTCATAGCAGCATACCTGAAAAATAGAAGTGCTAAAGGAAGATCCAAAAATATGAGCGGGAGAGTTGTTACAATGTAGAGTTAAGACCTTGAAAAAACAGCACTTCTGCTGTCTCTCATTAGTGAATAAGAACCAAACCCTTCTGAGACCTGATTCAACCACCCTTTTTACTCAAAGACCATATATTCTCTGACTTAAAATCTGAACTGGACGCAAGACCAGTACATTGCATCCCACCTAAAAGGGAACAAATAGATTGCCAGAACTTTAGCTTGTCTATTGGAGCAGCTGAAGGGCACTACAGCTCATTTACAGTAGCAGTACTGGACAGAAGGGAACAAAAGTGCTGCTAACATGCTTAAAATGAGTCATTTCCTACTGTAAAATGAATGCTTGTTCCTTCAGGAGAGAAGAACCGTTATGAAAAATAATAGATTCATTCTGTTCCTGCACAGAACTGGTGACAGCAAGGTGTGCAGATGGGAGTGATTTAGTTTGGTCAGTACATCTGGAGCCTGTAGCTGCTAAAGTCTTGCAGCCTGAAAGACAGCATGTGGCAGAATCCATGCTAATGCATGGATTGTGGAGAAGTTGATCGTACATTTCTGGATGCCACGAGACAGAGTACAATTGCTAACTTTGGATTTCTTCTGCCACGTCAGTAGGAAACAACACTGTCAGGGCTGTAATGATAATGAGGTGCCATATTTGGGAGGCTCAGCAGACTATGAAGTGCACAACCTTGCATGGCAGGCTGCTAAAATGGATTGGAAAGGAAAAACTCCAAAGTACATTTTTCCTTGAAATGACAACGACACAAAAGAGAGAGCACAGCCAGTTTTCACGGTAGGTGGGTAATGCAGGGCCCCCAGTTGTTAAGAAGTCAAAACATTCAAAAGCACTAGGCAGTCTAATACCCTGCTGTTCTTCATCCAGCCCCTTACTTAGTTCTCTCCTCCTCATCCTCTTTCTGCTCCCTTCCCTAAAATGGGGGTGAATCAGCAGAAACAAGCCAGCAGGAGAAGGCCTTCATCCACACACATCACAGTTCAGAGTAGGCAAACAAACAGCGCAGAGATGTCCTGATGGGGTGCATGCTCTGCTTCCACACGCCAAGTGCAAAGCAATCCCTGCCCACAAAAGCTTCCCCCTTCTGTTTCAGGTGGTCTTTTTGAGCCTATATTCTCTTTTCCCATTAGCTTTGAGACACCAGAAAAGGAAACAAAGCCAAAATTAACTCCTTGAGCACAGGAGACCTTACACATAAATCAGTTTTCATTTTGCAGAATATGGATATGTACTTCCAGATCCTAAATCCTGATGTCTGGAGTGCCCTTGGTGCTGTCCTTGGGGTGACCTCATGGGAAAAGATGGTATTGGGTTGCCCCTCAGGACCCCACTGTGGTTGTGCAGAGAGAATGAAGTAGAGGCAGCCAAGCAGGACCAGAATTAGCAGTACAGAAGATGACCAAAACCACTTTTATCCCTTTATCCATGGAAGAGGAGAGAAGCTTGCCTATTGTAACACTGAACATCTTTTTCACTGGAATTGTTCCCTTCTACCACCTGAAACAGAGAGTCCCTGCAATGTACAGTCATTAAACCTCTCCATCTTTTCAATCATATGGAGTATTGCCTGCACAGACAGGTGCTCTAGAGGTTGCTTTTGGTTTCAAGACAAATCACCTGTCAGTCAGTTGCATCAGACTAGGATATTTCTCACTCCAAGTGTGTTTTCTTCAGTGTCCTGACTAGCACACCGAAGAGTGATATATCTAGTGGGGATGCAGTATATTCTCTGTGGGGGAATAAAGCCAAACTGCAATGGTTTTACAAAGTCTGTAATTTCCTGCATATTGTATAAAATTGGCGTAGTCTCTGAGAAAGCTTGGCCATGGGGTTTGCAAGCATGAGCTCCTATTGCATTACCTAATGCTTTAGGAAGACATAAAGACTGGTTTATTTTAGCAAAACCACAATCAAAGGTAAAATCCTCTTAATTATTCATGTTCAGTAAAGAATTCATGGCAGTACCCTTATGAAATCACATCCTCTCTCCATCCCAGTCATCCCATGAAACACCTTTGGCACCTGCCTCAGTACTTTGGCATTTGGTATCAAAAGGGTAGAATGGTTTTGTCACCCTCGAGCTCGAGTTGCTCAGCTTGAGACCTCTTACACTGCGCTGACAGCCCACATTTAGAAGCCATAGACACCTGCCAAATGAGACCCAAATTGCCTTGAAAATCTCTGTCTGTCCAGATATGTTGCATGAATAACCAAATTCCTTTTATGATTTCTGCATCATTTTGCAGATCACTTTTTTTGTTCCCAGCACCAGTTTCCATTAGAAGCTTTACTGCTCTGGTAGCAAGATGTGAGGCTAGACTCTGAGATGTGCATTTTAGACATTTTTATCCATGTGTGGGTGCCTCTAAGAAAGGCTTTGGAGTGGCAGGAGGAATGTCTGAGAGTCGTTAGAGACTTTCTGCTCTGCAGTCCCATCTCAGGAAAGGTGGATGAGGAGGGTGAAAATGGCAAGAGGAGAACCAGATCCCTGTCACATTTACACACATGTGAGCACAAACCAGACCTCTCCACGTCCTAGCCCATTCTCATACTGCAGAAATAGCCCTATTTTCTACAGACTACTCCAGAAAAACTCCAGTGGTCTGGGGAAGCCAAAAACAGCACAGTGTAATTACACCTTCCCGCCAGACAAGCTACTGCACTCCAGCCTCGCTGGCTGGCAAGGCACAGAGGGAGTATCAGCCGTTGGCACCTCTGTGCCATTACTGCGTCTGTGCCCTCCAACAGGCAGGAAGTGCTTTTGCTGGATTAAAATCCTTCTCTGGCCTCTGTGACCCAGTGATGGCTAATGCCAGTTGCAGAGCAGAGTACCTCATTCACTGCATCCTTCCCCAGAGCCATCTCAGCTAATAAATGTTGTCAGTGAGAAAAACGGCCCCTGAGGCCAGATTGCATTGTCAGAATCTGGCCTCTGGCACTGACTCTCTCATTCACTTGTGACTTGTAAGCACAAGGCCATGCTGTGTTTTCCCTGGCAGTAACTAACCCAGTCTCCTGCATCTAGAAGGGAGTTGGAGTTGTCCTGGGCAGGAGCTTGGGCATCCTCTACCTCCAGGTTCTCTTTCACCCTCAGAACTGGCATGGTTTGTCCCTGCACATGGGATTTCTAAGCACAAGGCACACAAGAGCCTTCCT
Organism: Pomatostomus ruficeps; assembly: GCA_013400735.1. NCBI lineage: Eukaryota > Metazoa > Chordata > Aves > Passeriformes > Timaliidae > Pomatostomus > Pomatostomus ruficeps. The sequence goes on from VYZT01054099.1 coordinate 114,279, forward strand.
ACAAGATGTGAAACCTCCTCCAGTAGCAGTCCTGCATCCGTGCCTGCCAGAGCTTTTATGATGCTCATTTTTTTTGCATATATCCCTCTCCATTTCCTGGGAGATGATGCAGGCACAAGCAGAAGGGGCTGACAGCGCTTTCCTCATGGGGGTGCCTTGCTGTGTGCTGTTTGACAGCACTCAGACAACTGAACAACAAATAAATCCATTTATTTTCAAAAATCAATCCTCACAGGAACTCCCCGGAAAGACAAAACTTGTATTGCACTAATTATATTCTATAAAGTATCTCTTTATGCTTCACAACAGTTTAAGGAAGGAACTCAGAATATGATAAGAAAAGAGAGGAACAAGCTAAAGCACTGTTCAGTCTGTCCCCATCTGCTCTAGTGCTGAGTTTGATCGATATTGGCTGTAAGAGGAAAATGTGGACCTACCCTATCTTTAAGGACAAAGAACATCCAGAGGTCATTTAAAAAGATCACATAACCAGCTATAGCTAACATCAGTAACAAACATGTATTTACATTGCCATAGCATTTTTGTTTGTTTTGGGGTTTTTTTGTTAATAACTTGTTATGTAGCACCTTCATCAGGAATCACCCATTGTCATCAGCTTCTCCAGAGAGCTCCCACACAAAATAAGGGCTGAATGCCATCCTCTTCTCCAGTCTGGTAACTATTGGTGAGCAGCTGTGTTAGGAACCCATGGTCAGATCTGCCTGCTTCACTGCATCACAGTACCTGTTTACATTTGAATATTGCCTCCTAGCTTACAGGAAATAGTCTATTCCCATCAAGCCAGAACCTCCCCTTTTCTCAGCACTTATTTTTACCGTATTGTACTTACAGTCTCTGAGTTCCTAAATGTGAGAAGGAGGTGTTACTAACATTTTTTCTGTGGCAACTTAAAATTTCCCATTTGTGAGCTATCTCTCTGTGCCAGTCAGGTGACTACTGCTCAGCCTGCAGAGAAGTTTCATACATTACACAATAATTTGTGGGCATCCTAGCAACAACTGTGTTCGGTAAAAGGTGTCCATTATATTCCATGACCTAATGTTTATCACGCTCAGCGAGCGACACTCGTGGCTACTTCATTTAGGTGGTTTATAGAGCTGAACTGCTGAACTGCCGATCCAGCCTTGTTCCCAACGCAGGGAACTACTGCCTGTGTTGTAAAGGCCATTTGACTGCACAGGCTGCTGTGTACGTGCAAAGTGCTCTCAATTAAAAACAAAACAAACCACAAATAAAGCCCAGAACGATGCCTATTTCTTCTTTAGACAGATGCAACTGCTCCTGCTTCAGCTCATATGCGGTGAAAATAGTCAGTGAAAGGAGCCCTTCAAATCCCCTGCAAAGGCCGCTGTTAGACACTATTTGAGTGATGACTGTAACCTGTGAAATGAGAAGTTGGAGGCAAAACTGTGCCCTTAGGTCACAGGCACTGCTTTGAGGCACAGAAGACTGCCCAGGCTCTGCAGCCAAGGCATGGCTTTGGTATGGGAAGTAAACCCAAATCCACATGGGAACCAAAGTTACTCATAAAGCAAGATCCCTCTCAGACACAAAAGACCTCGAATCGAATGAATTTAGGTGCTGCAGTTTGTGCTCAGAAGCTGATAAAGTCAGAAGAGATGTCAAAGGAGAGGGTTGTAGGTTCCTGTGATGACGCCTGGCTGAGTAAGAAGGTTGCTGTGTTTTGAGCAGCCTGGACCAAAGGTGTTTGGGTATCAGAGACCTTTGGGTGCTGTGTCTCAAATGTTTCACGTCTTCATGCCTGGAGGGAAAGAACTGAGACTGCCATTTTGTAGAGTTGCATCGAATCTGCCAGCAGCACAACCTCAAGGCTTCAGCCAGCTAGTCCCCAATCAAGCCCTGGTTCTCAAACAGATATTTATAAATTCAGAATACTGCACTGCAGCAAGTGATGCTGGCATAAATTCCCATCTGTCATCCCCTAATCATCTTCCAGCACAGTGATCAATCTCTTTCAAATTCAAGTGATCTTAACCACTTAGTATCTAGAAAATATACTGCAAGAAATGGGCAGTGTACCATCCAGGACAATTTAGGGGTGCTGACCTATCCAGCAGCTGCAGCTCCACATACATTACAGCAGAGACAGATATAAAAATATCTCCGTCATCATCACCTCTGCCATAGTTCTTGTCACAGACTACAATGCTAATGCAAGAATTATTGTCAGCAAGGTTAAAATATGGTCACAAATTCTCTTCTATCACCTTTCACCCACAGTGGGTAATTTTTGCCCACAGAAGAGCAGGACACTGAGGAGGCACTCAGGAGTTACCGGGACACTGGCACAAGGACACAGTTGGTCACACAGAGTGGTGTGCCCACCCATTTCCCATTTTACTGAGCTTTAGATACTGTTTGAGGACACCCCAAGGACCAGTTTAACACTGCCTAGAAAGTGGATGAAGGACTGAAGCATCCATAGCTTGTGGACACTTTCCCTATACAGTGTGCAGCAGGAAGAATACTCACAAACCCTGTGCTAAGACACTGGCAACTTTCTGCTGCACCCCAGTATGTATCTGTTTTCACAAAGTAAATGGTGTTACTGTATCTCATATCATCCAGTGAGAAAAAAGCTCTAATGTGATCCTGGGAAAGCATTTCCAATACAAGATACAGTAACCCTTGCAGAAAAAAATTGGGTAGAGCTCATGTGTACTTTGCCAGATCAATTTTCTAACCTGGCTCACTGAGCAAGGCTCGCTGGCCTTAGATAAATAACCTGCATTTCAGCACTCGCTGTTACTGCCGTGGCTGGGAACCCTGAGACAGGCAGGGGCAAAGGGTGCAAAGGACTGCTCATAAATCTGCTCCTGCAGCAAAACAGAGTGGGGTTAGAACCAAACAGCAGGACCCCTGCCATAGACAGAAAGTGTGAGGAGCAGGGCTGGTGTACCTCAACACTGCATGGCTTCAGCACCCCTGCACGAGCTGCTCTGACAGTCAGGCCAGAGGTACCAGCAGGCACCAGTGCCTTCAAACATCACCCTTGCTGCACGCTGGCTCCAGCTGCTGCCACTGGAATGAGGCAAATCCAGAGGATTTAAAGAGAAGATGCACCCCATGGGTCACATCCAATATCTGTGAAGCTGAGCCAGTCAGCCTGGCTGGCCAAGACCAGCAGTGGCTGCAGAGCCATGATAAACACTCCAGCTCGAGGATTTCCTTGACAGTACATCACTCACTGCACCTCCAGGGCTCATCAGCAGGCACAGCAGAGGCATTTCTAAGCAAGTAAGTGAAAAATGACACAGCAGTTCTGGCTGTATCACCTCTTGTCTCCCACGTCTGCGCTGAGCTGGAATCAATGCAGTTGCATTCACATTAATGGAGGACAGAATTGGGAGAATTCCCCTGAAGGAAATTTGATACAGCAGCATTGGAAAGATTGTGCTTAATTTTTTTTTCTTAATATAGGGAAAGAGTCAGTTGATTGTCATGTTTGGTTTAGGGTTTTTTTTTCCAAGATACAAAATTAATACATTCAGTTAACACAAAAATAGGTGAGGGCTGTTAGTCAAGATCATTCACTCTGCTGTCATTCATTTCCCTGGTGGCAGAAATCTGCTCTCAGACAGCAGACTTTGAAGGCATTCATGAAGGAGGAGGTTTTTTCAGTGCCAAGTAAAACAGTTTTTTGAAAAACCTAGCATTTTCAGTTGCAGGACATGTCCTAGGCTGTCATTACCTTTATGTTAGCAACTTCCTTTTTCTCTGGTTTAAAGGAATCTTTACAATTGTTGTTGATTTGTTTTGGGAAATCCATCAAAGCTGGCAGAAATGTTTGAAGCACTGAATGCACAGAAGAGGTGATTTACAGAACACTTAGGAAAGTATCAACTACAAACATTTGGCAGTCACTTGTACAATAACCAGACCTCAGATTTTTAAAGCACTTCTTCAGGTATTCTAGCCAAGTGATACCAGCTTCTGATGGGAACAATCTTGCCTGTATCATTCTAGCCAAACTGATAGTAGGAATAATAGGATTTTTTTTCTTTTTCCAGTTCAAGACTCTAAGTTCCAGTAAACAAAAAAAATTGTTAAAATTGGGCTACACCTTAGTACTCCAGCACATCTCTCAAGTACTTCAAGGGCTGTATATATTCACTACCCTTCTCATTTATCGCTTGTTATTTGACAAAGTGAAAAAAGCAAGGTGGGAAATAAGAGAATGTGTGTAAGCTTTTTTCCTCCTGCTACCCCTCCCTTTGTGTGCACAGACAGGAGTCCCAGCACCCCCTGCTCAAGAGGTGGATTTCACAGCTGAGAGCAGGGCCACACGCTCCTGTCATTGCAACAGCGTCTCTGAGGGACCCGACTGGAGTGTTTTCCTGTAGGTTTCTTGAACTTCAATAAGGTGGTCGTGTTGCCAAGTGCTTAAACAACCCAAGCAAGCACTCAGAAAAGCTAATGTTACATCTTAATAGCCTAACTCTCTGTTTCTTTCTCCACAGCAAACATCTTGACAGTCATCATCCTCTCCCAGCTCGTAGCTCGCAGGCAGAAGTCATCCTATAATTACCTTCTAGCTCTAGCTGCTGCTGACATCCTGGTTCTCTTCTTCATCGTCTTTGTTGACTTCCTCATGGAAGACTTCATCTTAAACAAACAGATGCCTCAGGTACTGGACAAAATAATCGAGGTCTTGGAATTTTCCTCCATCCACACGTCGATCTGGATTACGGTCCCGCTGACCATCGACAGGTACATAGCTGTGTGCCACCCCCTCAAGTACCACACAGTCTCCTACCCTGCTCGTACTCGCAAAGTCATCGTGAGCGTCTACGTCACCTGCTTCCTGACCAGCATCCCCTACTACTGGTGGCCCAACATTTGGAATGAAGACTACATCAGCACATCCATGCACCACGTCCTCATCTGGGTCCACTGCTTCACTGTGTACTTAGTGCCCTGCTCCATCTTCTTCATCCTGAACTCCATCATCGTGTACAAGCTGCGGAGAAAGAGCAATTTCCGCCTGCGCGGGTACTCCACAGGGAAAACAACAGCCATTTTGTTTACTATAACTTCTATTTTTGCCATACTGTGGGCACCAAGAATAATCATGATATTGTATCACCTCTACGTGTCGCCTATAAACAACAGCTGGGTGGTCCATATTGTGTCGGACATCGCCAATATGCTGGCACTGCTGAACACTGCAATTAATTTCTTCCTGTACTGTTTTATTAGCAAAAGATTTCGCACAATGGCAGCTGCCACCTTGAAAGCCTTCTTTAAGTGTCAGAAGCAACCTGTGCAATTCTATACAAACCATAACTTTTCCATAACAAGCAGCCCTTGGATTTCCCCAGCCAACTCTCACTGCATCAAAATGCTTGTTTACCAGTATGATAAGAATGGAAAGCCTATAAAAATATCACCATGAAAAGGGCAATAGTTGGAGTTTCTGGGTGCAAGTTCTTTTCAAGTGGTTACATCTTCAGGATGTAATTTTCTGAAATGGCTGTTTTGAAGAGAAGTCATTTGATTTCATTTCCCCGGGTGGCTGGGGCAGATCAGACTGTCAGGAGGAAACAGGAGCACTTGATTTTCGGAGCAAAAGTGAGAAGGCAAACACCTCCATCTCTTATATAGCATTTTGAATATGCTTCAGAGTTCAAGTCTTAGTGTTCAGTCACCCTCAAACGTTTTGCATCCCAACACCCGTGCAATCCGAAGTCGTCAGAGGGGCGAAGCCACAGTAGTGTTTAATTACCACCTTTTAAAACACAACAAAACCTTCCCTGACCATCAGTTTGCTATTGACAAAGTAAATGGATGCTTTTGGGTACTGTGGAAGGCACCATTTCTGGAGCGTGCACTTGCCAAAAATTATGTGTCGATTCTGGCATGAAATGCCACCACACACAGTTGTGCTTGTCAAGACCTCCTCGCAGGAGGCAGCCTGTGAGACACAAATGGTGACAAGCCTGTTCTTGGCTCATTTGAACAAGGCTCGAGGACCAATACAGTACCTGTTGCAGCCCTGGCATGGAAAGCAATCCTGCAAGCTGCCAATGTTTGCATGTTCTAAGTTGTTATTTAAGAATGTGACTGAGCCAGGGGAGCTTAAAGGAGGGAGGGATATTTCTAGAGCCAAGAACAAAAGCAGCATCATTCCCCAGCTATTTCAGTCATGGTGTCTAAGGGCTTTCAAGGGTGAAACCAAGTCCTGCCTGATGCAGAGCTCTCACCGAAGCTGCTCCTGTGAGCAGAGTGATCAGAGCCTTCAAGTTCCTTCTTAACCAGTACAGATTCTCAGTTTTCCCCCATGTTCAGGCCTTTAGGGATGAACATATAAAAACCTCAACTTAAGATTTTCTCCTGATGGATCATGCCATCCTATTGCAGATTTGCCATTTAATTATTTTTTAAAAATTGTGAAAGAAATTCATTAAATACCCAACAGCAGTAAAAACATTAAACCCTTAGTTTAAGCTGATCTAAGTATTTCACTTATTTAGCGGGGGTTAGCTTCTCTTCCTCCACACTCAAAAACCAGCGTCACATCAATGCTGAGTGTAGAAAATAAGAGATTTACAGTAAGGCTGAAAATAAATTTAATTTCTTTCCCTTTCAGATCTTGGCATGTGGTTTCTTGGAGCCACATGTCACAACCTCTTTATTCTACATTGGGCACTTAATGCAGGTGTGAGGGCAGGGAAGGTGTGGGTGAACACAAGCCCAGCATAGCCAGTGCACACAGCAGCTCTTCAGGAGCTGCAGATCAGTGGTGGCTTGGTGCTAACGCTGCGTTTGTGCCTGTGCCCATCTCCAGTGCCAGCAGGGAGCTTTTAGTGCATCAGAAACTTAACACAGAGAGGTCCTCTGAGAAGGGATCCAGTCAGTCCCACTATGGTGGGATCAGATGGCTGAAAGCATCTCTAAAACACATGGATGGCTCAGCTTTGGTGCAGATCCCCTCAGAAATGCCAGCTTGGCAGAAGGACGAGAGCCTGGTTCCCTTCTGCCACAAAGGCTGTGTTCGGACAATGCCTTGTACCCACATCCTGCAAGAGCCAACCCCACCAAACCCGAGCCCTCCTTCCCAGAAGGGAATGGCAGCAGAAGACACAGGCCAGGAAAAGCAGCCCCCAGGCAAGGGCACAGAGGGGTGTTCTCAGGGGAGAGCCAGGAGAAGAGAGGGGATGCCCAGGGCCCCAGGACCACGCCCTGCCCAGGGCCCTGCCCCTGGCAGAAGTGGTCAGCAATTCTCTGTGAGATGCTGAGGCACCCCAGGGACCCCCCAGGTCAGAGCAAGGCAGAGGCACATCTGGGGAAATGGGGGGCTGAGGGCAAAAGCTGACCCTTTCCACCCTCACCCACCAGAAGGGTGGTATCCATTCATTTAAATGTCCCCAAAGAGAAATGAGGAGCTTCTCAGTCTGTGGGCTGTTTGTCCTTGTGATCTCAAAGCTTCACCCTTGCAATAATAAAGTGTAAAAGGGATGCTCAGCCTTGCTGTATTTGTCATGACAAGGTTAAAATTATTGCTCCCTTTATAGTGTTCTACAAAAATTCCGTTTTGTGGCCATCCTTCCTGCCCTTCTCTTGGAAGCCTCCCTCTGGTCTCTGTCAGTTGATAGTAACCAAAGTTACCTTACGGAAAAGGTACTGTATGTTTCATTTTGGAAAAACACTGTATTTATAACTTATTTTTATTCTACATTTGTTATGAGGAATGCTTGTCTGAGTTAAATGTGAATGAGTCTGAAGTGCAATATCTCTGTAGATAAGTGGTTCATTTTTGAGAATGTATCTATTGAAAAAATACCTATTTATACAAGAAGTTCACTATTCTACTTAATATAATAGTAACCTTAAAGAAAATAGTGAATGTTTAAGGCTTTTATTTATTAAAAAAAATTCCATTAAGTGCATGGCATATGCTGCCATTCACATGCTGTGACTTATTAATTTTTGTAACATAATGTTTATCCTGCAAACTATCAGTGTCATCTGATTTTTTCTGTCCTGATAATGTATTTTTGTAAATTACCATATTTAAAAACAAAAATCTTTCTGCGTGAGTATTTTTTTTCCCTATGAAAAACCAACGCATTAAATTCTTGTAACTTATTTGGAAAAACTCGCAGTCGTTTTCCATATCATTTTAGAAATGACAAGGTGCAATTTTCATGTACAATGGATTGGTCAGATAAATTCTGATAATTTAGGGCTTTAAAAGCTTGCTTCCAAAGCCCTTTGAAGTCAAAGGGAAGGTTACTCGTGGGTTTTGTGGTTGGTTTTTCCAATCCCCATCATTTCAGGAGGGCTTTGGTTCAAGCCGTACCTTGTCAGCAGACATTCAAAGCCTTCTTAGAGTCCAGTTTGGATAATAAAGCCTTGACTTTTGAGTCTGCCATATGGGAGCTGCTTTGATAATACTTGCCTTATTTTTGGTTGTGTGAAGCATCTTGCAATGACTGTTGCTAACTAGCCAATGTCTTGCTGTATTATTCGTACCTCCTAATTTTCCAATAGTAGAAACCAAGCACATAGAGTGTCATTATTTAGGGAAAAAGCGTCCTGGAGACAAAACCATCTTTGTTGTGGAGATGGTCTTTTGTACTCTAATTTATATTTCAAATATCTACAATTAGAAAAGTTAAGCTGTGAATGGACAGTTTTACAATTACTTATAGGTATATGTCCTTGAAGACCACAGCTAGGAACAAAATACTTTTTAGATGAGTTGCTGGTATATAAAATTATGGGACCTATCACCTATTTAAATTGTGAATATTGATATTTTCATAAGTAGACAATATATTGTGTTTGACAAACTTGTTTGTATTATAATAAATTATGGTGCATAACTTACTACTATGTTTGGAGCTATTGTTTGATTTATGGATTCTTATGATATACTTCTGATTTATAGATACTTATGATACACTACAAATAAGAGACAGAAAGTGGATTCAGAACCTCAGGAGACTGCACATGGAAGAAGCCCAACATTTCTTCAAATGAAAATCACCAACACTACAGATTTCATACCCCCAGGAAATGTAAAACTGTCTGGGATCAAGTTCCTAAGTTCTCTGGAGAAGTAAAAGAACAAAAAATACTAAAACTGAGCAGAGAATAGAGAAGAACCTGACCAGAAAAGCCCAATGTCTTAGAGATCAAACAGTGTAGGGTTAAGCACCCTGAGAGGGCCACGCAGGCAGTGCCTGACCTGCTTGTCAGATTTCCCTGCTGTGAAAGCCTTGGGAACAGCTTTTAAAATACAGCTTCAAAGAGACAAATGAGGGGAAAGGGGCACTGCAGAAAGTGGCAATGTCAGGCTCGATGGAGCTTATCAGAGTTGTTCCTTAAGGAAGGAGCCTGGGACCTGCCTGTCTTGATACTTTCATTAACAGCTATGGCATGAGAAATACTGATGAAGTGTACAGGTTATTAAAAAAGGAATTATACTGCTGTCAGAAGACTGAAGGACAGGTATTTCATGTAAGAATCAGATGACCTTGCAGATTGAAGTGATAAAAATGGGACTAATTCAATAGTAATAAACACAAGGTTCTCCACTTGTCTGCCTGTAACAATACATTTGCTATAAAACCTCAGCAGTCAGAAACAACCAAGAACCCAGTTGTGCCAGCTGGGCTTGAATGACAATGAGTCACCAACAGAAAGCAGCTGAGAAAAATCCCAGAATGTAATCACTGACTCTTCTAACAATACAGCACAGTATTAATTGCGTTTCATAAGACTTCATGTGCTATATGCATATGTATATACAGGGATAAATAGCAGTGCAGAAAAACTTGATGAAACTGAGCTGGAACAACAATAAGGGGTTATGAATTGTCCTCAGGTGAATTTTTCCTGGAAGTTAGAAGACATTCTAACTGCCAAAGCAGGGAGGCTCAGCCAAAGCCTTGCAAGCAGCCCAGATCTCCCCGCTGGTTTTATAAGGAGCGCGGTGGGTTCTCACACACAATGAGGAGATGAGGCAGGTGGCAGAGCACATTGGGACCGTGCTTCCTTGGAGCTGGCAGGTCCCCAACAGCTCAAAGGACAGCAGAGGTGTCCATTCATCCCTTGTCATGCTGAGGGGCAGCAGGAGAACCATGAGAGCCAGCAGCCACTCAGAGCAATTCCTGCAGCAAGCCCCAACTCCCTCAGCAGCTCTCGCTGTGGGTGCTGCAGGTGGGACCACTCTAACACACCCCCACGGAACTCACACCAGCTTCTGCCTCAGCTTTAAGTTCTTTAAAAACCTCTTTAAGCCCACCAAGAAGAGCAGAATTTTAAAAAGCAGCCTCATATAGTCCTGAACAATTAAATAATAATCCCACTCTTAGCAGGCTGGGGCTGGATTTGCAGGATCTGCCTTTCTGACAGCATGCAATTAATTCCTGGGAGCTGCCAGACACACCAAGGGGGCTGAAAGGCTCCAGCCTTTTATAATAAATAGGCATCAAAAATGAATTTACTATTAGCTTCCTACAGTGAACCAAATACACACAAATATTTATTACAATTACACGATTGTGTCAAAAAATATTAAAGGCTCACATTTTCCTGCCTTACCAACAAGCTAGAAATGCTGCTCCACCTATTTCTCCCACCCTGCACCTTCTTCTAGCAGACTAAATGGACAAGATGAACTGCAGGCAAAAGTATGATATTGAATGTTACAGCCTTACAGATTAATTTGCTGTAACAGAACGTACTGAAGACCTTCAGCTGAGCGTGGCTCAGCATCGGCTCATGCTGTACAGCAGCATAATGAAACAGCCCCTGGCCTGAGGATTTTACAGGGGCATGTGGTGTCCATGCCCATCAGGTGCAGGTTAGCCTTGGAAAGGAGTCATGGGAAAGGCAAAAACATGGAGCAGAAAGAGGCACACTGTGATGCTGTCCCTGCCATGACACGGAGAGAGATCCTGGGATGGGTTCTGCTGCTGGAACCTGACCCCAAATGGGGCAGTGACCCCCGGGGATGGGCACAGCCGTGCACAGGAACAGTGGCCTTCACACCCCCAAACAAAAAGCAGCACAGGGTTAGTGTCACAGAGGGATCAGCTTCTGGTGTTCTAAAACATCATTTCTCCCACCCTTGCAGTGTCCCAGCACAGTGAGGCAGCAGACATCTGGCCACAGCTGGCTGCTTAATCAGCTGCCTGCAGGAAGAGCCCCATGCATAATAAACCAGTTTTCATTTAAGCCAATCTTGCACTGGTGTGTCCTTTTCCAGGACTGCGTTTGTGCAAACTCCAGCAATCAACAGCACTAGGGCTCAGCAGCTGCGTGCGGGGAGGCTCTCACAGTTCAGCACTGGCAGCCCAGTGCTCCGAGGAGGAGGAGAACAGCACGCGGTGTTTGTGTCTGTGAGCGCCGAGGAGAGCGGCGCTGGGGGAAGATAAGGCTGCACATCTGCAGGCTGGCTGGAGAGGCTGCTTAACATGCAAAGCCACCACGCAGTATGTGAGCTACTGCACCAGTGACTCAGGGAGGAGAATGAACAGGGAAGGGAGGAAATTTGCAGTTTAATTAAACTACTCGGAATTATCAAAGTGGGGAAAACAGAGGAGCAGCACAGGGGAATCCAGGGGCAGAGGGCAGTGGCTGTCACCAGGAGGACATTAGTGTGAAGAAAAGGAATCCAAATCAAGAACATCACTGGGTCTCTGGTGGGAGGAGTCCAGGAGGCACCAAGAGAAGGGTTAGGCCACTACAGAATTATTTAGGTTGGAAAAGACCCTTAATCTCCTCAAGCCAAACCACAGTACAAAGCAGCAGAAAGGCCAGAGTTGCTCTGACCACCACTTCAGAGGGGTTGTGTGAGGTCCCTGCAGAGACTGTGGGTGCTGCAGACCACACAAGGACCTCTCCTTCAAGGCTTACCCTAGTCTTGTCTTAATTAGAGCCAGAGTGAGTAAAACAACAACCCCGGAGGAAAGTGCTGCTTCCAAGTTAAATTGTTTTTGAGTGGCACCATTTTGGCAGCTGGGGGGCCCCTCCTGTAGCACAGCCTCCCGTGCCCCATCCCAAAGCAGAGGGGACTGCCTGCACAGCACGTCACCTTGAGAGAGGACCAGACTGCCACGTCAATCTTAAGGCTCTGTACAATCCCAGACATTAACAGCAGCACTTCATAGACAGAGCCTCGCACGTGTTCAGGAACCACCCCCAGCTGCCAGCCTGCACAATTACTGCTTTGCACCCAGCAGACACACAGCAAGGTACACCAAGCATGGACACAACCACAATCCAGCAGGTAAAGCCAATGGCAGAGATGGCAATCTATCAGTGCTGCTAAAACACATTAAACAAACCCAAACCATTCTCCTCAGGCCTCTCTGCCCTAGTTAACCTCTTCCACCCCATAAAGCAACAAAGGAGAAATATCAATATCTTTATGGGGTTTCTAACAGCTGAGTTTGTCATCATTTTTCCCCTCTCCCTTCGCGTCTTGGGGAGATGTATGAGGACAAGTTATTCTTCTCTGTGGTGAGTCATCCGTGGCCATGCCCACTCAGGGAGGTGTTTGATTGATACAGGGTGAGAAAGCCCCAGATGGCAGAACATGCTGCCCACCAGCATTCCCACTGGGCCCCTTCATCAGTGCAGGACTCATCTGCAGAGACCCAGGATCAGGTTCATGAACACCAAGAAATTGCAGATCTCTGCTCCCATTGGAGCTGGGGATAAACTCCAGGAGAACTGAGTGAAGCTATAGTTTAAGCAGCTCCAATGGTTTTGGAACCAGGTTTAAAAGATTCAAATGTTCCAGGAGATGAAAGTATTGATTACTAAATGGATTCAACAAAACTCAACCTCATGCTCACAAGAGACTGAGCATTTAAAATCTACATTGCACACATTTTCTAGTGATTTCCTGGAAAACAAACTGTTACATCACAAATTAAAAGACTTTGCTGTACTTTTCTTTGTTTAGTTTCCTAGAAGGCAAAGCTCCGTATCTGGCTAATTCTGACCATATAGTCCTCCTGTCCCCAGGACATCCTTCTTGGCTCACAAGCCACACACCTACACACAGCCACACCGGGACCCCAGCGTGTTCCCTCCCCATCCACTTCTCTACTGGTCAGTGGGTCACAAAGAGGAACACTGACCCCTTTCTTGTTAAGCAATAGCTTATGACAGTGGGTATCAGGCAGGGAAAACCCAGCTTTTGCACTCTTAGAGGTGTTCTGACCTTGTCCTTCAGAGCATGTTTGTACACCCAGAGCTCCCACCTGTACCTGGAGCCACACCAGCCTTCTGTAGCAAACAGCTCTGCTGACTCCACAGGACTCCAGTGGGCCATGAGAGCTTGGCAGCCGCTGGCACAGCTCTCACATTACGGGGAAGCAGGTGGAGAAATCAATGTTGCTGTGGGTTCTCAGACTGGTATGTACCAGTCTCCTGAGGGATGGGAGTGCCCCCACCCCAACCTTGCCTCCTGGCAAAGCCATTTCCTGCACCTGCAAAGCCCCATCTCCTCAGGTGGCACTGGCACACTCCCACTGGCCACAGGATGCTCATTGGTTGAGGTCTGTGACACAGCTCACGTACGTATGGGCTTGGAAATGGGAGCTGCTCATGTCCGGTGAGCTCCCAGCTGAGCACCGGGTGATCAGAATAAATGATATTTCAGAAGCAGCTCATCTGGATGAGCCTTTCAAATCACATTGTCCTCACCAAGACACCTCAATTTTCCAGTTCCAAAACTCCAGCCTTTCCTTGATGTAAATAAACAAGCAAGAGCTGAAGGCTGAGTTGGAGCAGAGTCAGACAAAGGACACGCCAATACCTGCAGGCACACGAGCACTTTGTGAACAGTTTATAATGAACTGGGCACACGGTTCAGGTTTGGCTGGCCAGGCTGGCCTCTCAGCAGGTACAGAGATTTGCTTCCAAACCTGGGGGTAGGATAGACAGCTGCTCTCCAGGATGTGGGGATACTCCAAGATCACTGCCTTATTATTTTATAAATACTTTGCTTTGAGGAGTGCATCGATGCAGAAACCTGCTGGAAGGATTACTGCAAATAGGTGATCCTACATTAAAGAACCACTTTAAAGCCAATACATGACTTCCAGAAGACCCCTGCTTCCCTCAGGGAACCACAATGTACACCCTTTATGCAGGGACAGCTGTGCTACAGCCAGTGTCACCTGACAAAGCTGTAAAAAGCTGAAGGTGGCTCCACCAGTAACACCAAATGCTGTCAGTGCCACATCTGGTCACTCGGAACAAGTTTCTGTTGCAGAGATGCTTTACTTCATAGCTTGACTGTAGAGGAAAAGCTGGGGTGTTTTTTCAATGGTTCAAGGATTCAGGAACAAGAAATCTGCATCTTTCCAGGGAACATGCACCAACATCCAGGTCAGCAATTCGGGTTACACTAGCCTTGTTATGCTGACGACTTCTGCTCTGAGACAAGCAGCCAGTTCCCGAGGACAGGGCCCTAACATGCATCAAACTCTTCATTAACAGGGAGAGGCCACGAGCTCCATGCTACACTTCTTGCACCGAATGCACCTGAAGGACTGATATGAAACACTAAGAGAAGTCACAAATGGGCAGAAGGCTACAAACTGTGGAAACAGAGCCAGGGCTGGGAAATCCAAGAGGCCAGGACAGGATGTACTTTCCAAGATGGCTGATAATGCATTTTAGGCATTTCTACCATCTTGAAATCCCTGGGGGGACAGTGGGGAACAACCATCTTGCAAGTCCTGAACAAGCATAACATTCAAGTGCAGAGGAGAGACTGTGCTGGCGTGTCCTGCAGCCCAGCACAACATGGGAGGATCTACAAGCAAGCTTGGGACACCTCAGCCACCAGTAGCAGGGCAGTGACATTGATGGCAGCTCTCAGCCTGGACCATGTCCCAGACCCGCCACCTCCCTCAGCTCTCGGGACACAGGCCACCAGACAATCGTGTAATCAGACACCATGACACCTTCACTGTCCTGGGAACAGCCACAGCACGAACAGATATCCCCCCAGCCCTGCATTTCCCAGCTGCCCATAGAAGGCTGCGGAGCTCACCGCTGTGCTTTGTGTACATTTGGAAAAGTGATGCTGCCAAGTGCCCTGGCAGTGGCTGCTGCAGGAGTGAAGCCCAACGTGAGCCAGTCACACTGCAGAGCTGATCCTGCACACGGCTGCTGGAGCAGAGTACTCCAGAGAGCCTCCAGATGGTGCTTCTGGCACTGCTTGATTGTGTTTGCCAGGGACACCCCAGAAAACAGTATGCAGGCATTGAGTTAATGAAACTAGCTGCTAGGCACGAAGGGTTAACAGTTCATCTAGAAAGATTAATTTATGCTCAAAACCCTTTCTGTTGTCACTTACTGGGAGAAAAAAGTTAAGCACTGTAAAATGGGCAACGATAATTGCATTTCCTTAAGGACGTGTCTGGCAGGAGGTCGCTACCTGCTCCATGAAGTACGTGACCATGATACTGTCATTTTGACAGAATCAATGTATGTAGTCATTAATCTTACAAATTAAAAACCCATAAATCTCTGTTAAACCCACTGTCATTGATTAGGAATTACATTACCACAATACACAGAAGCCTTTTAATTTTGTTTTTCCTCCAAAATGAATAAACAGGTCTGTTCAGTTTATCTTCTCGTATGCTGGAGTGATAAAGGGCAAAGCCATTTCATGGCTATGCATCATTGTTTTGGAACAAAATCATACCTAAGAAGCTTGGGAAAGGGGGGAATGAAGAAGAAAAATTGGTTTCCAGGGATGTAATTTGGCCCTACTACTTATTATTACTTCTCAGGAGTATCAAACACTGAGGCAGAATTTGTCAAACCTTAAATCTTGTAACTTTGCTTGATATACACCCTGTGAATAATCCAGCAAATGTCCTCATGAAAAAGATAAGGACATTTGTTGTGCTGGATTTTTACCTGCTTGCCTATTTTTTTTAATGCTCCTAGCCATTGGAAATAGTCCAGTTTGGTCAGTTATCCAATGAATTGACCTTCCAAGGTAACAGATAATTACTTCTCATTAAAATAATGACTCAATAATTCACATAAATGACTAGGAAATCCACTGTCTTCTTCTGAATTTTGACATCTGGGTGGCGCTCTAAAATGCAAAAGCAGATATGAACTTCAGAATAGAGACAATTCAATCAGAGTCGGGGATTGAAGTTCTGATAGTTCAACACCCAAATGCTCTCCTAGACCAGCCTGACTCCATCTTCACTAACCCCTGCAGTTCTGGTGGGATTAGGTCACCTCTTCATCTTGTTCAAGTATTTGGGAAGCACGGTAAGGTCTGATAATTAGTTATAAAACTGGGACCTCCTGTTCAGATTTAGCCATCTGTGAGTTTCACTACTGGGAAGATGCATATAAGAGAAGACTTCTGAGAATAAGGACTCATGGACAAGAGTTTTCTGGAGGATGTTTCTGGGAACAGCCAGTGAGTACAGGTATGGGGGAGCAGGCACCCAAAGATACACTCACGAAGCAAGACCAACATCCCAGCTCCAGCAGGAAATAGAAAGGGCTCAAGGACTGAAACTTGTTCAACTCTTCTACCTTCTTCACTCACAATGCCCATCCCCTGTAACTACCCCGTGCTTCAAACAAGGGGAAAAGAAACTCTACGAGCTGTCAGAGCTTGGATGCAAGCACCTCAATGGAGGGTAATTAAATACAGCGTATGTTCTCTTTTAGTCGTTGTTTACAGCTGGAAGATCAAATGGTTTTCTCAGACTTTGATCTTGATGCTTCTCCTTGAAAAAACACACAGACAAGTTCAATGGACCTTAGGTGCAACTTTTTCGGGATGACGTTGATTGAATTCAGTGCCCCTCAGCAGAGCAGCCTCTCGGTGTCTCATCCACACCTCAGGGCTGCTCTCCCTGCTTTGTCCCATTCCCGCTCTGAAGTGCTGGCTGACTTGGGAAGGCACCAATCACACTTGTCACTATAACTGCCACCAAATGTAGTAGCCTTTTAATAGAAAAGGACATATATTTTGTGCAAAAAATCTTTTATTGGCACAAACAGGTCCTATGCAAGAATTTTGTAATATTTTCACATAGTTAACATCAGGAAGTTTTTTCTGATTTTCTGGGTAAGCTGTTCCTCTAAGGACACAAAGCAAGTTGTATAATTTAAATAGTGCCCAAGACCAAGCTCAGCCAGAGGAAGCTATGGGACACTAACAACAGTCAACAATTAAATTTGCCTGAGGGCTAGAAAGTCAGAGTAGTAGAAGATCCTCTGAACACCAAGTAGCCCTTACATATATTCCCCTTCAGAAACAGTGCAGCTGAATCTCGGCTTTCACTGTGTCACACAGACAACAGGAGCCACTTAGGAGCTTGCCAGCTCTCAAACTGGCCAGCAAGCCAAAGCCAATCCAATTGGAGTAGGAATAGAAACATTTGCCAGAGTGATGCAAACCACACAAGATAAATAATATAGATCCTGGGACAAGGAAAAATTACTGTGTCTGAAGAAGGCAACAAATGAGAGAAAAGTCCCAAATCAGTTATTGCCAGGATCTGGGGGAAAATGAAATAGAATGCAGAGTAGCAAAATGGCAGTTCTATGTGTGAAATGAGTAGATATGGGGCAAAATACATATTTACTATTTACACACAGAAGACAACTTCCACTCCACATTCAGACAGCTCCTTCCATAGCTGCATGCAGTGTAGAGAGAGCACATGCACTGGATTCAAAGGGAGAACAGTGAAAACCACGAGAAGAGATGGGAAGGTTCATTCCTGCAGATGCACCTTGCCAAAGAGCACAGAATGAGTAACGCCTGAGCAAACCCCATGGGGCTTTGAGGGGAAACAGTACATCCATTTGCTGAGTCTGCTTTGAATGTTAAATACAGCATTTGATAACTCATTCCTTGCAAAAACATACAGGTAACAGGTAACAAAAGCAGCAGCTAATGGCTCTTAATCACCTGCTAGCCAGTGACAAAGGCTGCCAAAAGACGGGCTTTTGCAACGGTTCAATACAGTAACCCCTACAAGAACGGGATGCGAGTAAAAATTGCAACTCCACAAAGAAGCCAGGCAGATTTTCAGGGATATACATACACATACACACGTTCAAGATAACCCTCTTAAACACCCAGCTATGATTTACAGCACTTAAGATTGTATGTATTGTCATGAACTTGAGTCTACAGGATCAAAATTCAATATTTTTGACTTTCAAACCATCTAATGATGGCCTGTCTTGGATACCAGAGGAGAAGGTGGAAGGAATTCCATTTTGAACATTGTTCAGTTTAGACTGCAAAATAATTATGTGTTTTATGCCTTATTGCAGTGGAATCAGAACTTTTTCTATAGATATCATCTGAGAAAGACCTGCCCTTCCAGTCATAGCAACAGATAAAAGATTTCATTTGCTCTCTGTGTGCTGGAGCTAAACTTATGAAAGCAATGTGGTATCTAAATCATTGCAATACATTTTGAAATATTAATGTTTTGCCGGTGACTAAAACCAGAAGTCTCTTCTGTTCATGAATTAGTCAGCTGCTAAAGTTAATTCCTCTATGAAGTTTAGATTGCCAAGGACCCCATAATTTGTAAATCACCAGATTAATCTTGCTATTTTCTATAGTCACATTTCTAACGACCACAGCTCTGAGAAACCCTATGAAACTCCTATTTAGACAATTCCATATCACCCCTCTGCCAAATCCAAGTCTTCGCAGTCCTGTTCACATGGGAGTACAGATTACAAGCCCACAGCTATCAGCTGGCACAGCCTGCACTGCAGTGCTCTCCTAATTCCTCGGGCATATTCACTGAAGCCACAGGATTCAGGAATGCCTTCCCCACACCAAACATGACCTCCATGCACAAGGTACACATTTGGCATGTGTTCTGGTAAGGCCTGTTCACCATCAGCAGCAGGGTCAGTGCAGAGACAAGTCCTGCTCCAAACACCCTCCCTGACGCCATGCTGGCATCAGTAACGCTGCCTTGGTTTGTTCAGAGGCAATTGCTGAGTTCCTCATTTCAGGGGAGGTAGGAAGCCAGGGCCCAAATCAAGACTTCTGAACCAGAATCAGAGCTCTGCCTCTTCCCACCCCTTATAAAGGGGGAGAGGGATCCAGGGACAAATTTGCAAGTTACTGCACTGTCTTTGGTGACATGGATGCAACTTTAAAAAAAGCCTTTCTGTGTGCCTCAACCCCCTCCATATATTAAACCCAAAAGCCTGAATCTTTCTCCACCCCATTCTGGGAGTCTCTCAGCCAGCACAGCTTTTACAATGAGATGCTCCTTCCCTAATCCTGACTTATGCTAATGTTGTTCTGGAATTGATTACTAGGACAAACTGCTTAGTGGTGTCTCTCCAAATCAATATTTCACTGCTCCCAAACCACTCAGTTGTCCTCCCCCAGAGCAAAAGCCCATGTGAAGTGCCCAGTAGCTTTAGCAGAATTTCAGTGAAGGCCAGCAGTGCAGATCCTCCACCACAGTCAGTCAATCAATCTTTATGGATTTCAGTGGAGCTGCACTGATCTGCACTCGCTGTCGATTTGGACCAGCATCTTTACCCAGCAGGAGCCTAAAGAAGTTTTTATACCTTTTCACATCACCTATAAAGCAAGGCCTGGTAACATCTGCAGTGGCAGATCTGCAGCAGCTCCTTCTGAGTAGTTAGCAGCCCACACAGCAGCAAATCACCACTAATGTCTGGTTCTCACACCATACAGGGCTGCAGAGCAAAACTACCCCCAGCTGAAATGTTGCAGCTGAAACTTCAATCATGACCAGAGGCAAACTTGATAATGCCTGAAAACCCTTCCTCACCTTCCCCTTCAAGGGTCTCTTTTGGAGCAGGAGCCCCTCAGCTCAGGGTGCTGTGGTGATGGTGGCCACATAGGCAGGGCAGGAGAACATTTGCCAGCTCCATCTGTGGAGGGGAAAACCTGGAGTTCTAGGGGAATTTCCACTCACAGCAGTGTCTGGAAGGGGCAGGAGGTGTGTCCTTTTCCAGTTTAGGCCATGATAAAGAATGTGATTCACAGACCTAAGTGTAAGGGAATTTTGTGCAAGGATCTGTCCTAACCCATATAGGAAGAAGGTGCTGAGGTGTGGATCCTACAGCAAGTTTATTTCTCCCCCATAAAACATACCTGGGCCTGAAGCCAATTACTTCAGTGATGTTTCATGCTAATATTTAGGTTAGAAGCAAGTGAATTAAACAAATTCAAACTCCATCTGAATTTTTAGTCTTTATTGTGGTTTGTCTTAAAAAAAGACTGGTTCTCAGAAAGTCCCAGGCAACTGAGTATATTGAGGCATTTTAGTCTCAAGCTGGGCACCCAAAAAAAAGGGAGAAGGAAGCCATGAGCACTGCTGCTGAGCAGAGATGTGATAAAAGAGGAAATTATTCCCAGCTCCCAACTGTAAAGAATTTGGGTAGAGTTTCTTATTTTGTAAATGTGAATTTATTTTAATTAAAATCATTTGGCATTATTTCAGCGCTGTTTGAATTATTTTGGCCAAACTAGTAAATCTGATAATTCAGGACTGAATATAACCAATTAGATTTACTGTATGATACACCATAATCTGATCAAGCAGTCTCAAAGGATTTGACTTGTTAGCATTTCAAAAGCATAGGAGGTTTTTGAATAATTTATTACATTTCTTTCAAGCTCATCTTTGTTAATTCATTATGTAAGGGTAAGGCAGATGTTTTACAGAGACTTGTGCCATATCTATTTTAACTTGTATTAATCTGTTGCCAAAGACACTCCCCCAGCTTTGACAGACAGCTCAGTGAAAATAACAGGTACTGGAAAAGTTTTAGCAGATGAGGGTTGTGGCTTTCAAAATTCTGTTTCAGAGATAAGGGAATTTCCCACAAAGCCCTCCACCCTTTCTGAGAAGAAGTTTTGTTCATTTGCTTCTCCCTGGTTTCCTGTCTCCAGCCTCTCTGTCTCGCCCAAGTTTAGTTTTAACCATCCACTCATCCTTCTGCTAGAAGCTACAACGTTTCTTGCATCACAGTCTCTGGAAATAGAATCATTAGTTGGGTTAAACAAACCCACAGCAGCACCTCAGTTCAGCCTGGTGGAGGTGTTTTTCCCCCTGCCCACTAACATGGTCTGTGAGCAGGCGTTTGCTCACCCAGCTCAGTACCAGACATCCCACTCTCCTCTGCCTCGCAGCAGCTGTTCCAGGGAGGCAGCATCCCAGGAGGACACTCACCACAGGTTATTTTGCTTTGTTCTTGTTCTGCCCAGCAAGGAGTTATTCACCAGAGCTTTGAATTCCTGTGAACAAACTTCACCCAGCTCATTTGGAAAAGGGCACACATTCATTGCTTGCTGTTCTGTCTTGGAGCTCAGGGCAGCAGGATGACTCCAGGGCTGCAAACACATCCAGCACAGGGCCCTCTTCTCCCACTGCACTGAGCAGTGCCACCAGAGTGGCCTCGTGGCCAAAGGCACCAACTCACAGGGAGAGTGAAACTGAAGCATCACCTCCTCTTCCTCTGCCAAGGATGTTCATTTCCACAATCCACACAGATCCAACCACTCATGGTAAAACATTTTTACCTGAATTCCTTCTGCAGCTTAAACCAGGTACACGGGATAACTTTTTCTCACTGAACTGTTTTCAAGCCCAGAGGTAACCACATTTTTGGTAGTAGGTTATTTCTTTTTGCAATGATATCAACCTCCACATACATCTGCATTTTAACTCCCTGAATGTAATTTTTATATACGCTGCTGTTCTGATTTTGCCCCACAGAACGAGCTCCCTTGGGCAGCACAGCTGGTGCAGTACACCCAGAGACTGACCACAAAGAGACTCTCAGCACAGAAAAAGAGTTCAGTGCCAGAAACAAGCGCAACACCCCTCACAGCTCCCTCCTCAGCCAGAGGCATCATGTCCCACATGGACAATTGGAATTATTTGGTGTATGGAAGGGGGATTCAGAGTCAAATACACTCATACCAGGAAAGAGCTATGAGTGTCCTTCTGTAATACCTGTTCTACCTGAAGAAAAGCTTCCAAAAGCATATTCAGAACTATTTCTCGTGCTAGAAGCTCACTTGATAGGTAAATACCAAATAGTGACCGACTGTGCTCACCTGGAAATTACAATGAAAATCACCTCACTGAGTGGTGAATAGTGATCACACAAGCAGCTGCAATTCAGACACTGCTCTTGGACATGATGGATCTGGAATGTTTCTCTCTCCTGGATACAGGAGTGTAGATAGCCACCCCAAACTCAGCAGATATCACCCTAACCTAGGCTAATAGGAAACCCAGTGTTCTTCAGCTAGAAGAGGGACTAAAACTCTGCACTTGCAGACTGCAGTTGTGGAAAACAGCACTGCTGACGTATGCAAGCAAGATTGTGGCCTGCCCATGGGGTCAAAACGGGAAAGAAGAAATTATTTGGAGATTTCCTAGAAATCCTAGAACACTACACCACATCAAAGATTTAGGCAACTTGAAAGGATGTTTGCTGGAACTGAAGGCTACTTGAAAGCAAAGTTGTATTAGCAAAAGGAACAGAGATGTAAATGAGAACTCTGTAAGCCAGCAAGCACAATTAATGAATAAACATTTCTGCTCTAAGTCAGGGCTGGGACCATCTGAGGAAGTTCCTGCTGCATCCAGTTCAGTGCTGTGCTACCCAACAACCCTTCCTGGGAAAACAGCTATGTAAGTGTCCTTTGAAGCAAGGCTGACAGTGCTTGCTACCACAGGCCAGCCAAACTTTTCCATTCTGAGTCTTTTGAGGGTCAGCACTCAAAGTCTGGCCAAGTTGCATGGTGAGCATCTGCACCAAGAAGAAAAAATGGTGTATGCAAGCACACAACAAGATGGCTTTTGAACTCATACCCGTGGTGGTGCTCATGTGCAATACTGGGCTAAAAAAGAAATCCAGTAATAAAGCTGGAATAATCCCAACATCTAATAATCTTCCTTAGCAATTTGGATTTTTTTTTAAACAATAATGAGCTTTGAATTAGATCATTAACTAGAATGCAAATTCTCATCCAGGAAGTTGTATTTTATCTTGATTTCATTTTCAAAACCATCTGGACATGAACCACACAGATGAAGTAGCATCAAAAATACACGGCTATTACTAATTATGGTATGCTGTGCCATTTCTCCCACCACCTGCTAGCAATGACACAACATTACTCAAGAATCAAGCTTGATAAGCTTGATGAATAATTTTAATATTATTTTATTCAGCTTGCAAATTATCTCTGAGCAGATTTTTTTCTCCCCCCACCCCTCCCCATATCTAGCTTGTTATTTAAAGTTAGTCACAATGGTTTTGGTGACTAACTTCTGATCTGTAACTTGTTTATGAAAGCTGTGTTGCAAGCGTTTGAGATTGGAAATTCAAAATTTGGTGCAGTTTAGATTTGACATGTACCTCAATAGTGGTTTACTCCCTGACTAGATAACAACCCAGTCATCCTCCCAGGATGAATATTTGCATACGAGGACTCAAAGCTCACTTTTTACCAAGGTGCAGTGGTTCCTTACAGTTTACTACACCTTCATAGAACAATCTAAGAATGCAGCAGCCGTGAAAACATTAAGGAAGCTTGAGGGTTGGAGAAAAGGTGGAAGAGGTGAGGAATTGCCTGAGATTTTCTGGTTTTGTAGGATTAGCTTCAAAAATAGCAGTAGAGTCAGCTGTTCTAGCAATGCTTCCACATAATATGTTCACCACATTTTTGTATGCCTCCTGGTCACACATCAGTGTACCAGGAGGCTTCACAAGCACCTGCAGACAAAGGCAATGACCCTGTGAAAACAACTGTTCATGTCCCAGCCATCTTCCTGCACGGGTAAGGGTGGCCTCGTTAAGGAAGAGCTCTAATCCTGTGAGAAGTCACACACTGTTCACTGAGTGAAGGCTGCTGCTTCCTCACATTTCCCATCTTTTAACCGCCAGGAGATGCACCAGATCCATTCTGAAGCTGGACATATTTGAAAGCACAACCAAACTGAGCAAGGCACATCTCACATGGGAGGGGGCCTGCTAAGGTAAGGCTGCAATGTCCCCAGCTGCTCAGACCCAAGCCTGCCTTCTGGAAGGGGTGTCATCACACCGTGGGTCGAAGGAGACAACACATCCCCCTGCTTTGTAAGCCCCTTCGAGAGCAGCTCAGGAAGTCTCCCAGTTTCCACTAAGCCCTGGGCAATTCTGAAGGAAGCTTAAACACAAGGCAGGCACCCCCAGAAGTACTTTCAACCTACCCACATGGAGCAAAATGCTGGGAGAAATCAGTGCGTGGGACCAGGGAGCTGAGCTTTGAGAAAGAGCACAGCCACTGTAAACCATGGGGACAACACCTGCTGCCACCCAGCCTCCACGGGCACTGACACCATCTTGCAGTCATATATTTCTGGAAATATCCTGTAGCACATGCTGGATTAAAAAAAAAAAAAAAAAAAAAAATTCAAAGATCATTCCCTGGCTGATATTTTGCAGGGGTGTGAAGTACTCTAAAAAGATGATAGATGAAACTTATGAAAAAACTTGCACTTTCAGTACAAAACAGACTGACCAAGCAGTAGAAATGGCTTGTGAGTCACCTGTAGCCTCTGCCCCCTCAGACTGGCAACTACACCTCGTGTAACAACACACTGGACCCAAATGCTGTGATCTTATCAGACTGGTTATTTACACAGGAGAGCACAAGCAAATGGGAAAGGTCCCTCCAGCCTAATGTTTATGAATGTGTCATCACAGAAGCTTCTAGACTTCTCCTGACTGCCCTGTCACAGGCATTTGAGAGTATGCAAAGATGTGTCATAACCAATATTAAACTTAATTATTAATTAAAACACCTAAGAAGAGTTAAAGTTTAGTATTAATTTTATTCTATTAATTATGATTAAAGTACTTTTCACAACTTGCTAGTAGCATTTTCTTCATTAAGGCAATAATTTCACTCATTAGTTTTCATCAGCAAGTCAGTCTCACACTAGCATATGGGTTTGCTTTGCAAAAATACAAGAACCAAAAAGAGGAACCAAAGCCATGCTTTCCAATGAAAAGTTCTCCTGTGGTCCAGCTCAGGAAGTTAATTCAGCTATATGTTCCCAATTTACAGCTCTGTCCCAGGGAGATGAAATGCACAGTCAAGTTCCTTACAGGTTTAATTGAGTAAGACAGGACCACTTTGAAGAAGATTTAATGGAGAAAGAAGGGGAAAACCTCCTCCAAGATAGACTAACACTCCAGTGGTTGCTTCAGATTGACTCACATGTTCTGCCTTGTTTCTCAACTATGCAAAACAGTCACATGTTTGCAGTTTCCTGGGGAAGAAATCCTGAAAGTTTTTTGTCCTGGTGTTCCTGGGGTGAAACGCTCAGGTTCCCCCCTCCACAGTGAAGTTTCCCAGCAGTGCACAAGATCTCTGGCTATCTGTCAGGGTGACTCACATTCAGACTGGCTCCTGGTTGATGTTACTCACCAGGAAAACAAAGCTTTTGCCTTCCTTCATATGACTTCTTTATCCCCAGATCATAATTTATTGTGTCCGCCTTATCAAGGAAAATTTTATTTAATGGAGAATAAAACAAACTAGATTTTAGAATCATGTTGCTGAAAATAAAATGCTTTGTCTGGCACAGATGGGCATGGGCAGCACACATTACTGGAGGCAGCAAGAGGCTAAAGCAAGGATAACAAAGAAAGGATAAAGGCCAAAAGGTGAGGAAAGGACCTTGGCACTAGGACTGCAGGCTGCAAATCTATTTTCTGCTGCTGTGTTTAACCCTGGGAGAAAGGTGAAGAACTGGGCTTTGGGTAGCTCTGTGGGACCAGGAACAGGACATAAGCTGCTGCCTCTGGATAAAAGTCTTGTCCTGCTCCCCCAGGGCAGTACTCACAGCCTTGACTCCACAGAGTGCTGGGAGAACAGAAGTTGGGGGCATTGCTGGTCTCAGCTCAGTTTTTTGCTTACACACCTGTCCCCAGTGCTGCTGCTTCTTTTCCTACTTGTCCCTGCCATCCCATTTTGTTTTATTTTCTTATTCCACTTCCTCTCTTTGTGCTGGTGTGAAACTCATTTTGTTGTCTGGTTTGCTAGTTTCCATTTCTCTAGACTTTACACCCAACAGGCTTCTGAAGAGCCTGAAAGTCACCCAAAGGATTTGTTCTTGGGGAGTCCAGCCCTGACACCACAGGAGCATCCAGGTTTCATTAGCACAGCTCCCATGCATTTGAGAGCACCACGGACCACCAATCTATAAACCACACAGCCATGCTCTAAAGACAGTAACAAAGCTTGTAGTGCTTACAAGCCGCAAACGTTAAATTGTGTGTATTGTTTATTTAAAAGCATCACAAGGTTCTCATTTGTGTGATTAACAACCTGCTCAGTGCTATAATCAAATGAAAAGCCCGGATCTTTGCTGACCCCAAACCACTTAAAACAATCAGGAACAGCTATATAAGAACTGTCCTCTATTTTACTTTCCCATTTTACCTTTCCATAGAGCTTTCTTCTCTACACAGCCCCCAGCAAGATGACATAAGTCCTTCCAGGTCCTTAAAAGCATTTCGACAGACCTATTTTTGTCTGCTAAAGTCACCTTGTTAATTGAGTCTTCTCAACTTCCTCAGCTGACCACTGCCAAGGGTGACTTCACTTTAGGGAGGAATTGGACCATTTCTGTGAATATTCACACAGCACAAACTTTAGCAGAACAAACATCTGAGCTGAGTCCTGATGTTCTGTCACACACGCTGTTAACACCAGCAAGGCTGTATTTTGGGGCTCAGGATTTGATGGGAACCTCTGTTGATGAGGAAGGTTGAACAAAGAGCACAAGCTCAAGGTGATGCTGCAAACACGGTATCTTAACCCCCTCACTGCCTTCCCCAACCAGGGAAATGCTGTGCATGACTCAGGTGTGAGAGTCAGGCACTGTACCTGAGCTAATTGCAAACTACCTCAAGCTGGAATTAATAGAAACACAGAAGAGAGCCTGGATGGCCCAGTCCAGCTGGGGAGCAGAGCCTGGCCCTGACAAGTCATCTCATGGTGGTGGTGTGGCTGCACCCAGGCTGCTGGCGGTGGATCAGCTGGCTCCAGCAGAGCCCGTGCAGGGAGGGCAGCATAAAAACATTCACGCTGTTCCTTGTTTGCCCTCCCACCTCCCTGGCCCACCGTGTCACCTCTCAGTCACCAAGGCAGCAGCAGGAGGCTGTATTAACTTTGCCTGCTCTCATCTTACCTCCTCCTCTGGGAAAGTTTTGAGCCTCCTAACTCTTGCCACCAGTTGTCAAGATAATGAGAGTTACTGTTACAGCAAAGCCCTTTAATTGACATCCCTGTGAGGGGGCAGAGCTACTGTTCTGTGGCAGACTGGAGAGAAGCACATGGTGCCATTAGTTTTGAGGCAGGTAGAGAAGGGCAGGGATGTTACTCCTCCTTTGGCTTCCCCTTTATAGCTCTTATTTAAGGATGACAATGCATTTTCTTGAGTTGAGCTTTATCTTAAGTGGGTCAGACAGTCCTGGCTGCTGTTTCTTAATCCAGTGCTACATCCGGAGAGGGAAGAACAAAGCTCAGCAAACTTTGGGAGGAAGATGCATTTTCACACTTTATAAAGGGCCCCAGCATCAGTTGAGAAGTGTCAATGAAACTTTTCTAACTCCAGCCTCAGGAGCTTTGTTAGGTCCTTGCTTCTTGGTCATACACATTACAAAGCAAGAACAGACGTGAATGGCTTACAAATATCTTTACACAGGTCAGCATTGGTCCTTCCCTGGCTTACATCTAGGAACTCTCCTGGTTTTTCTTTCTATGAATCTACTCCTCAAAAAAGGTTTTGCTATGGCACAAAACCCCCAAGAATAAAATAAGAACAAGTTTTCAGTAATGAGGGTAGACCTGCCTACATAAGAAAATGCAAGAAAACAAAACTTGACTTTTTGGCTAAAAAATAACCTGCTGAAAGACTGTGTTTGGGACTGAAGTTTAGTGTCTGTTACAGTTTATAGTTTGCTTAAATACCCATTGGAGTTCAATGCTTAAGGTGATGTGAGATACCATCAGGAGGTTGGGTTCACCCAGGACAAGCAAAACTTCAGTCTCAAGTCTTTCTCCTCCATGCAGAAAAGTAACATATTTCCCAAAATGCAAAAGTGACATAGAAAATTTCACCAGAAATTACTCTGCTCTTATAAAACCACTATGACCCCAAACCCAACTCAATAAATCAGCAAGTAATTGGTAACCCCATGGAGTTCTGGTTTTCAGTAGAGGTTGTGGCATGCATTGTCTGACCCCTGAGCCCAGGATCAGGCTCTGGCAAACACCCATCCTGAGAAGGTCACAACTCCATTCTCTATTTCCAGTAAGCACTAACAGGAAACGATGCACAGCATCTGACCTCTCCAGATACACTCACATGAGATTAATGTGCTATAAACTGCCTATATGGCTGCATTCACCCTAAACTGTCTAAACCAGCTGCTATTCCACCACCTTTACTCCCACTGAGTAACAGGCTGATGAAAGAGCATCTCCTAAGTACTTTTGATCCTAAGATATGTAGGGAAAAATAGATCTCATTTTAGGAGGCATCCTAATCAGCATCAAGATCTATGTTCAATGGATATTTAATGTTTAAAAATAGTAAGAATAAATTAGCTGAGATTACAGATTTCTCAAAGATTTAAAATCTAAGTTGGCACAAGTTCAAAGAAGCTGTAGTTTGTTAAAAGGCAAGAAGTAGGAAGAATTTTAATAACAGAAGTTCACTAGTCCATCCTTAATTAACAACATGGAGTTCACACTACAGCAGGGTGATTCAGGGTAGAGAAAACACAGTATTAGTAGTAAATAAGTATTTATATTGTAATTGTATTTACACTTGGATTCAGCACTGCAAAGCACACCCAGAAAATACAAAGGAAACCCCAGAGTTCATTCATGCTCCAGCAGTTTTTTCACTCCCCACTTTCTCCTTTCCCCCTGCAGGGCAGCCGAGACCTCTCTGATGCAGCCTCACAGCCCATATGCTCCACACCTCCCCGGGGTTCCAGGAGCAGCACCAGGACACGGAGCTGAACTCCTGCCTGGGGGGTCTGCATGTCCTAATTCCCAATTACAGCACCAGGCATCCAAGCCCTCTCTGCATTCACCCTGAACTCTTCCTAGAATGACAATTAAGCAAGGCACACTAACTAGCAACAGCCAAAGTCCTCCCAGCACTTTTTGCTAGGCAAGAATAGGGAGGCAGAAACCTGCTGCTTAACTACACCTCCCCGCTGTAGCGACCTGCCATGCCCGGCCCATATTGAAGGCAGTGGGGTGGCCTTGATCCCTTAAGAAATATTGGCTCTCAGTGAAGGATGAGCATCTGCAATTAGCAGCACAGGCTGGTTTCATCCCTCTGCAGGGCCCAGGGGAGCCGACTGTCAGAATAGCTGCAGCTGTTAATAAAGCTCAGACCTGCTGTCTAAAGGTTAGACCCTTTCTAAACCACAGTAAACACTTCAGGTGGCCTGGCTTTGTGGGCCACTTGCACAAAGGACTGCATCCTTTGTCCTTCTGTGATTTAATGGCATAAAGTGAAGAGAGTGAGGGGCAGAGCTGATGGGGGTGGTCCCACCGCCCACAGAGGGGAGGGCAGGGAGCACCACTGCCAAAGCCTGGGGCACACAAAGGACTGATAACACACTAAAGGGCAGCTCACGGGCTGCAGAGGGAGGTGGAGATCAGGAGAAAACCTGGACACAGTAGCAAGAGCTGCTGAACACCCCCAGGCACCTCTGCAGAGGGGAGATGACAATGCTGCAGTTCATCATAATCTAAGGATGGACTGTACACCACAAAAATACATAGCAAGCTGGAGTGCACTGTAACAATAAAAAAACCTAACCACGTCAGATTAGAAAGGGATGGGGTGATGCCAATCATAAGAACAGAATTGTGTGCAGCCTCTCAGGGAGGTACCATCCTCCCAAAACAGCTCCAAGCATGGTGCATTCATCCTGGTTCAGATCAGGCCCTTAGTGCAGCATTCACATCTCTCAAGGTCTTTTCACCCATTTCACATCTTTCTGGTGTGAAAACAGATACTATTCAAAAGGGAAGAGGTAAAAATCCAGAGAATGGGAAACATTTGCATAAAATGAGATTGGAGAGGCTTTCAGCAACAGTCTTGTGTAGATCAGGGTGACTGCTGAACAATCAATTTCAGTACATCAGAATCTAAGCGGAGCAAGATTGTTTTTGAGACAGTGGCCTTGACACAACCGTTATTTCTATTTCCTTTACTCTGAAGTTTCATACCTGCTGTGCAACACCCTGCTGAGGCTAATGCAGCTGCCAGACACCAAGACCAGCACTCTGTGGGGAAGCTGAGCCATTTGTGCTCTCCTTGGAGCCTCCATTGCCTCACTGGGACAAGCAGCTTGTGCTCTGCATGGTTTTGGCAAAGTTCCACCTGCTGTCAAACCTGCCACCCTCAGGCAAGTCCCCAGGGACCTCAGGACCAGCTCATTTAACTTGAGCCTCATTTGTAGAGACCACTGTAGGGCACCTTTGCAGTAACCCAAACCACAGTGCCACCACTGTGTTCAGGCTTTTAAAGAGTGATGTTCAAGAACAGTACCCTTCATATGCTCTGTGCAGCACCATGCTAAAAAAAAATTAAAAATCACCTTCCACTGCTTGCTGAAGGCTGAGATGGGGAGATAAGTTTCCTTGGTCAATAGAATTAGGAGAAAGCTTTGCTTTCAAGGAGCCCAGGCTTTCCTGGGCTCTGCCTCTGCTAATAAAAGATTATACATTAAGAACCAACAACAACTCAACATCACAAAACACTCACTGCCCATGCTTCTCTTGAGGAGCATATGAAGGGAAACTGGTCCATGTCTGGAAGGCTCAGAAATCAAAGATACACAGCCCACAGCACTGTTCCTGCACACAGGAAGATGGGTTACAGGAACAGCCTCTGGTAAGCAGGCTGAAATTCCCTTGGAAAGCAGCAGCTACAGCCTGCCCAGGCAGTGTCACTGACCCTTGTGGGTCAGCAGCAGGCACAGTGATTACAGTGTCCCTTCCGCACTTCTGAAAGAAATAACCTCTTGGTATAAGGATGGGTCAGTCTGTCTAATCAACTGGAGGTTAGGCAAAGAGCAAAATGGGAAGAAAGGATGAACACACAGTGCCAATTATTTTTTTAGCCTCACTTCAGATTCTCTCCACTCCCACCTGAGTCTCTATCCGTTTCAGCCTCTAGCTTTTTCCCCTCCATCATCATGCATCACTTTTTATCACTCCTGCCATTTGGTTCCTTAAGTTCCCCTCATCTAACCAGTGAAAACTTTATCTGTCTATCCCCAAA
The DNA here is from genome assembly GCA_013400735.1 of Pomatostomus ruficeps. Classification (NCBI taxonomy): domain Eukaryota; kingdom Metazoa; phylum Chordata; class Aves; order Passeriformes; family Timaliidae; genus Pomatostomus; species Pomatostomus ruficeps. Next base: position 145,685 of record VYZT01054099.1, read on the forward strand.
ACAAAGTCTCAGGGAAGTATGTTGGAAGAGATGCCAAGAGCATATCTTTCTGCTGACAGGCAAAGTCTGAGAAACTGCCTAATCATGGTCCTGATACCCTGTGTGACAGTCAGTTCAATGCATTAACTGATACTATATGGCATTAAAGAGATAACATAAGTTTTTTAAAAAGCTCCTGATGCCTAATCTCCGGTGACATCTTTAACTCCAACTGCCAAACCTTGTGCTTACTCATCCATTGTTGTTCCCTCTCCCATGTTTTCTGAATGGGAAGTCAAAAAGTTGAACCCATTTGAACCTAAATAAGCATTCACTGACATCAACAGCAGCAACTGCTATACATCACTGACATGTTTTATATTCTAAGGGGAAATGAGTTCCTTGCACTGTATTTCAGCTGTTCCTCAGGGAGAGGAAGCAGGATGGGAGTCAGGCAAGGCTGGGGTCAGTGCTGGGCAGGTAGGAGCAGACACAGCAGGCAGATCGTGAAGAAAGAGTTCAGAGTGATTTTCCATAGAGGGACAAGCTTGAACCAGAGGTAGAAAGACTTACCTAAGCATATAATGACACATTAATAGTGTACAGTTACAGTATTACAGTGGGTAATAGGATAATGTATTTAGAGAATAAATAGAATAACCACCTAAGCTTTGAGTAATACATTAGCAGTAACTATAGGAATTTCACACTGCATTCTCTGAGTCAGCTCAAGGTCCTTCCTGGGCAGCTCTGGGCTACTCCTGCTCCGAAATGAGGATGTCCATGGAATGCACAGAGCTCCAACTGCCCCATGAGGTCCTGCTGCCCATCCCGGGACTCACTGCAGGCTCTGTGCCATTCCCAAAGCAGCCACAACTAATTCTACCCCCTGCACCAGTATGAGAAACAATTCCAGCAGCAGGCCAGCACAGCCCTGCTCACTGGGTTTGCTCCTGATCATCATGGTACTTGAGATAGGAACAAGTGGGTAATGGTCATTTTTCCTGCAACAGAAGGATATTTTACATATGTTTCTCATAACATAATAGCAAATTTTAATCAGTCATTATACAGTTATAGCAACTTAATTAATTATGATAATTAGTCTCAATTTTTCTGCATGTAGTCTATTATCCCTTCCCATCCCAGCACTATTTTTCCTTTACTTTACACTTGGGTTGTATTGCAGAAGCAGGACATGAAATATTTACAACCATAATACCCCCAGAAAGTATTGCTTTCTAAATTCAAAAACTAGATCCACTAGTTCTACTGAAGGCTTTGATTAATATTATATTTTAATAAAAGTCCTGTAGGAGAAAAAACTTTTTGAGTCGCTCCTGCTGGAGTTCTTACTTGCGTCCCTGTCAGCAGCACCCACAGCAAGTTCTCTGCAGGTTGGCTTTGAGCAAAGCACAAGCTTATGGCAAAGACCTTGTAATGATGGACAAGAACAAGATAAAAGGCCAAAAATGGAAAGATGATAAAGTGAAAGATGGAAAAGGAAAACCCTCTCCTTCCCACCGCCACAAGTTGCTGCCAGGAGGGCTAATTACCCGGCCAGACTGCAGAGTGCCTGCGAGGGATTAAAAAACTGCAGCGACATTCGGCAGCCGTGTTCTCCTCCCGCTCCAATGAGCCCACAGCTCCCCCAGCTCTGCTGGGACCCGGCCCCACATCCCTCGGCCAGGAGCAGGGAAGAAGCTCCAAAGGCCAAGGTGGGTGGAGACCGAGGTCAAAGGCAGCTCTGGTGTTCAGATATTCTGAGCATGGGCGATGCTCGTACCCTCAGCACCAGGAAAAGGTTAAAGCCGTGCCAGAGGATACCCCAGCTGAAGACGTTCCGGAGCAGCTCTCCCCGAGTCCCTGGGGAGACGGCTCCTGGCTCCCGAGCCCTGCACGTCCCATCCTCGCTGCTAATTCAATGGTGCCACCTAGTGCCACCAGCCCGGCGCGGGACAGCCCAGCTTTCCCTGCAAAGGGATGCTTCGCTTGCATCCCCTTGGGCTGGACCCAGACTGGTCCAGCGCGGGCCGGTTGTAGCCTGGATCTCCTGCAGTCCGCGGTGGAGTCGGGGGCACAACCCAGCACCACGCTGGTAAAGGGAGAGGGGGCAAGGGAGGGAGCCATCGGGAGCAAAATGAGTCCAGAAAACCTGCAGAGGGTAATTTAACTGTCAGACCTCCCTGAACTGGGGATTTATTGTCTCTAACTGGCGCTGCATGGGTGGAGTGCCAGGCCCAGTGCAGATGCGCTGGGCCAAAAGGAGAGGAGTTTGGGCTGACACCAGCAGAGATGAGAATCTCCAAAGGGCCCATCCATGGAGGTTCACCTGTGACAAACTCACTGCTCAGATGACTGCAGCAGCAGAGGCACATGAACCATGATGCAGCTGCTCCAGCATCAATCCTGGATGCATTAGCCAAGACCCCAACACCACAGCCTGCACAGAGCACCAGGCAGGCGAACAAGTCCCAAAGGCTCTGGTGCTTTGCATGAGCAAGACCCTGTGCAGAGACCCATCCAACTCCTGGGTATCACTGTCCAGCAGAGGCCAAATCCCCAAACCCGGGAGGCAGAGTGGAACTTCAGCCCCACCAAGACCAGAGCCATGGCCAGTGACTGCTGTAAGGGCAGGATGGAAGAAGCACCTTCACTTGAGGCAGCCTGCCCTCCTCAGAGCAGTGCTATGTGACAAAGGCTGGCTTAGACACAAGGGACTGCTCGATACCCCACTGAGCAAACATTTTCCTGTCATCTCTTTGTGCTACAAGCTGGAACTCACAGGCCAAAGGCAAAAGAAGAAAGGAGACTGGCTGCCTTGCTGAGTTTTTCACTTGCCACACAGGAGTACAATAAACCCATTGACACTACCAGGGCTCTCCCTCCAGGACAGTACCTCAGCCCAAAAAATTAAGATTAACTTTAACAGAAACTTGTTTAAAGGGATACAGTATTGAAAATCTTTTTTCTGAAATCAATAAGACTGCATCCACTGGAAAAATGTTCATGTGAGAATTGAGCCAAAATTTTGTTACTATTCACAAGCACAGCCATGCATATGCCAAAGGTAATTTCAACTAAATTAGGGTGAATTGATATCAGCATCATTTCCTCTACATGGAGGTGGGGATCAAATTTTACTGTCAGCATTAATTAGGGGAACTAGTCACTTGATTGTGCATTTATTCAAGGGTTCCCCTGGGTTTCTGGAAAATCAGCCCAGTCTGTGCTTTTCAGGGTGCACATGACCTGAAAAGGAATCACTTAATTTCATGGCCTCGAGATACAAAAGGGCAATTTCAGTTTTTGGCAAGAGAATGAAGTTGGGTCTGAAAGATGGGGTGCTCATTTAGATCAAAGTCCTGGCCAACCAGCACAGTGGTGCCAGCTCACAGGTCAATGCCCAAGCTGCTTTTTGAGTCTCTTAATAATTGGATTTGATCGATGCTTTGAGAGGCTGTTCATGGATCACTCCATCTCAGTGATGTTTCCTGGTGATGGGAGCCATGCACACTCTGCAAGGGGCTGGGCAGTGACATAATGAACGCCTGTAAAGTGAATTGGAATGCTCAGTTCTTTGAATGTATTTTTGTATTTTCCCTATTGTCTTCTTTAAGCACTATCGTTGTTCAACAGCAGTAAATCATTCTCAGGTGCAGGCAGACTGCAAGGACATAGTGCCAAGAGAAGGCGGCAGGCAGGGAGCATGAGGAAGGTGTGTGAGCAGGGCCGAGTGTTTGTGCAGGGCTGCACAAACATCAGCCTGAGCGAGGCACAAAACCTCCCCCTGCTGCTGCTCCCAGCAGAACCCCCCAACACCCTGCCTGAGCTGCTGCCTCTGCCTTGCCCCCTCTCCAGGATTAACATCCCATAACTCACATCACACCACAGCCAGACCAGACACCAGGATCTTCCCAACACCTGTCTGGAGACGGAGAGGAAGGAACAGACCTGTCAATCCTACCTCTGGAAGGACCAAGAGTTCTTCCAGAGACAAGTGGATGTAAGAGCCCAGAGTGCTCCAGCTCCCCAAAGCCATCAGCTCCTGACCCTGCTAGGCACAGGCTTCACCCAAATCACACACAGCACCCCTAGAGCA
>VYZT01054099.1:149866-160608 GCA_013400735.1 Pomatostomus ruficeps
CCCCCCCCCCCCCCCCGGCAGACACTGTCCTCTCGGACCCTCAGGCTGCAGACACTCCTGAGAGAGGCTGTACCAAAAGCAGGCATGACCTCAGTGTGCTGGGAGAAAGGAGTCTACCCCTCTCCAAGCCAGGGCAAGGGAGCACCTCACTGCAGGGACAGGAAGGTCCATGCAGCCTTTCCTAGACCAGAGGCAGCCTCACTGCCAGCAGAGCCAAGCTGACACAACATGATGAGCATTCCCCAGTCTGCAGCAGTTCAGTTACACTCTTGAAGAGACATTGGACTCTGTGCCACTGAGGCCAGGGGACACAGGAGGCACCCACTGCCCTCCCTGCTGGGCTTCAGTGGCTGCTGCAGGCTCCAGCCCCCACACCTTGCTGCAGACTTCACAGCAAAACCACGCCTGTAGCTTAAACTTTACCCACTTCTTTTGTCATTTCAATAGCCTTCCTCTTCAGGGATCACCCCCCAAGGGGCACACTACCTCTCTGCCTGCCACGGAGAGGCTTGTGCCCAGACCCTGCTGCAGCCAAGACAGGAGGTTGGGACTGGTGAGAGGCACAGAGCTTTTTTCATCTCTCACAGAACTCCATCTGAGTTCACTCATGAGACACAGGTTCTGTGCATTAACAGGTACCTCCTTGCTTATGCTAAAGGCAGCAACAACTCTCCCTCGGTGCAGCCACAAAATTCCTGCTTGCTGTAGAGATGGTAAACAGCCCTGCTGGCTTTACCTGTGCACTCACTGAGACCAAGGCAAGAAGCTGAGTCTCCAACCCTTATCTAAAAAGCTCCATTTCAGTTCAGTTTCCCAGGATCATTCTCTGGCAGTCCAGAGATTATTTGCTGTGTTTGTGAAGTGTTTTGAAATACCAAATCTTTCAGAGGAAAGGGAATAGAAGAAGGATATCAGTTTTAAATTAAGAAGATAAGAAGCAAACTTACACATACTGACCCAAACAGTCTTTCAAAAACCAGGAACATGTTATTGCATCAAAGTTTCCACAGGGGCCCCAGTAGCAGCCCTGGTGCCATGCTGGGTGCTCAGCCCCAAGCACAACCCCAAAGAAATACCCCATAACCAAGGGAAAAGCTGTTTACCACTCACCAGATCTTTAGGAGCTTTACTGAGATCACCAGGAACCTTCAGAGTGATGGAGGAGCAGCTCCTTGGCCAAGCAAGGCATGGCTGTGGCTGGACTGGAGACGTCCACCTTCAGAGTACAACTCAGGAATGAGACAAAGGCCCTGGGCTGAGATTCAGTGGAGCTCCCAGCCCACCCTGGGGGGAGGCTCCAGGTGAAGCTGATCAGGGACACTCAAGACCTGTTGCTCAGGCCCTGGCAAGCAGCTGGCAGGAGAGCTGGGTGGTACCTCAGGCTGCAGGGGGTACCTGAGCTTTATTGGTCTCCAGTGGCTGCAGAGCTAGAGAAGTGTCCCCTGGAGAAGGTCCTGCAACAGGATCTTGCCACCTCTCCAGAATGAGCAGAAGCTTTAAAGGAGTCAGGAAAGAAAATCTAGGACACAAGGAACATCCCTCCATGAGCCAAACCATCCAGGCTTCCTTGCCAGCATAATTGCTCATCACAGCTTCATGTGAAGCCTCCACTGCTGCCAGCCTTGAGTCCACGAGGTTTCAAAGCCCTGGGACAGCAAAAGCCTCACCACTATCTCACCAAAGAAAAGATTCACCAACATAAATAACATTTAGACAGGAGGAGGAGTGGCAGTGCCAAGCCATAGCTGTGCAGAGTGACAGAGGACTGGCCGGAGCCCCTGTGCTGATGGCACTTGGCTGAGTTTCTCCCACATCCCTGGCTGTGGACTGCAGCAGGGATGGCCCCACCGAGCTCAGCACGAGTCTGTGGTGGGTCACAGCTCAGCAGCAGCAGAGTGAGGCATAAAACGGAGTGAGCAGACAGGTGGGAGCTCTGCAGGCTGGATCCTGCCAGCCAGCTGCTGTTGGGCGGGTAAGGGTAAACACTGAAGCCAGGGAAATCTGTGCAGATTGTTGTGGGGAAACAAAACCCACTCCGATTCAACTGGGAGACCGTGGGGGGAGGCACAGGGAGCAGGGAACCTCCCTGAAACCTCTGCTCCACGCACGCCTTCAGCTTTCGGTGGCATCGCAGCACCATCTGTTGGGAACGCGTGGAAGCCAGCCAGGCTGCTCCGCAGCTCCCGGGAATGCGGGGACAGGCACCGTGCCCTGCTCACAGGGTCGGGCAGGGTGGGGACAGAAGCCCCAGTGCCCCGGTTCACCCCTGAGGTTATCAGCCAGAAGCTGGTAAATATGTGCTTCCCCCTCAGAAGGCAGCCTCTTAAAACCCCACAAAATCTGACATCCACCCCACACCTGGACGTGGTGGCTGCATCAACAGGAGGACACAGATGTGGCCCTCAGCAGTGAAATGTGAAATCCAGGAGCCTCATGAAGAAGAGATGTCACAGAGGGGTCACTACATCCTGAGCCCGTGCCACAAGCTGCACAGGCAGCATGGCTCATTGGAAATTGCTCAGCAGGGAATGATAGATTTGCTCTACGGACAAAATTTAGCCCTTTGTGACCCTTTGGTTGGACGCAGTGCTGGACTTTACACTTGGAAGGGGTGACACAGGTTGAAACACAAGAAGTACACATGCATTATGGCTTTCTCGTGGGAGATCTCTGATTTCTTGTCTGAAATTCAGTAGGGCAGGCCAACTTCTCCCTCCCTTCCCACTGCAGGCACAGTGCCCTTGCACCAGAGAAGCAGCCGTGATGCCAGAGCAAGAGCGTTACCTCTGGAAAAGGTAAGCACGCTAGTGGTCTTTGTACGCTGAGAAGGGACCACATTTGGATTTGGGCTGATCACCTACTGCCTGCCCAAACAATTCTAGACTTCATTTTCACTGAGAAAAGCCCTTCTCAATGCCCTGTGCCAGCTTCAGGGATTCCAGAGCAGTGAATCCTGCCCTGGGGGCTGAGCTCCCACAGCTGGAGCATTCGCTCCACTGGGCATTCCCGCGATGTCCTCTCTGGGCTGTGCACACAAGTCACTAAACCAGCACCAGCACTGTCCCCTCCTACTGCTGCCGTGGCTGAACTGCCCCTGCCCTGTGTTCTGCCGCTCACTAAACACATTTCGGTTAAAAATGTAACAAAAAGAAGGAGGTTCCCAAAGCCTGCATCTGATGACCTGGGCTGCTGCAGGGACTCGCTGTGCCCAGAGCCCGCAGAGGCGTTGCCATACGGCTGCCGAGGGCGATCCAGCACAAGGCTGCAGCAGGGGGATTCCTGCTTCGCTTGCTGCAGGTCAGCAGCACCTGGGGATTCCTTGGCAGGCCTAACCATGATGTACCAGCCTGGTGACCCCCCTTCTGCTTCCTCCCCATCACCTGCAGTGGCACAGGCTCCACTGCTGCAGCCAGGTTCCTTCTCTGCATTCCTGCACCGCCTGCCTCTCCTGTGTTTCCATTTTATGTAATTGGCCATGTCAAAAGAGCCCTTATATAACCACAGCCACCCCAGGCACATGTCTCAAAACACATGCATGCCTCCCCTCTCTGTCAACTGTGATCTTTTGCACATGGATGGATTCAACCCTTATCCAGGAACTACTAAAAATAAAGAAACCACCCTGCCGAGCATCAGGGACTCACAGAGCTTGGCATAACAGTTTTTCATGTCTCTCACAGACAGTGTCTGTATACTTGAGCATAAAGACCTGGGCACAACATGCCAGCGGGAAAAGAATAACTTGCTTTGCTCAGTCACCTTCTCTGCATTCAAACAGAGCAAGTTCTCTTAATGAAAATGTTCTTTTTTAATCTTTGCAAGTGCACAGATCTGCGTGCAAGACCTGCACAGAGGCTAAAAACACTTTGGACAAAGTTATTTTAATCATCTAAGTGATTCCATTGATTTTCCTGGGCTACTTGCATATCTAAATTAATCTGAATATTTGCATGACTTCTGTCCAAAAGTTTACTGCCTAAAAGCGTTGGCACAATGACTCCCCATGAGATCAGCTTCATCATTGGCACAGGGACTCACACAGACTGCTCACACGGATCATTTGCAGGGACAGGGTATCACTTACAGGTGAAACAGGCTGGAGCCTGTTGTGCCATGGTGAGCCCAAGGGGCAGTTTGGCACCAGCTTCAGGGAAAGCCAGATCAGGGTCTAGATAATCACAGCTGTGATTTGTTTGCAAAGTGAAGAAATGCTCACTCCACCTGACCAGGCACTGCAGCCTTACTGTTCCCTGACAGCAAGACTTTGTAGGTTCTTTTCCTGTTCATCTCCTTACTCTGCTACCATGTCCCAGGTGACCTAGCACCCTCTTCTCACCCCTGCCATCAGTAACTGCAAAGCTACTAACTTCATGCTAGAAGGAGATGGGATCTGGTCACATCTGTTAAAATTGTTTTGGCCTCACACAATTTCCAGAATGCTGAAGGCAAACAGTTGTTTGTTCCTTTTTATAGTCAGCATTTCATTTTACAAGGCTCATTGCAGCAGCCCTTCAATGCCCACACAGACTCCTAAAGTGTTGTCTGGCCTGAAAACCTTCCTAATTTATGAGATGATATCAAAGCCTTGGACTTGGGAGGCTGTGCTGATATCAATCCATCTCATGATGGTCTTTTTGGAAGGATCACAGATTGTGTTAGGGTTATTGATGGTGACCATGGAGTCACCACACAGAGGCCAATCAGTCACTAATCATTTACTTACATGAATGACTTTTCCAGCCCAGCAATTCAGCTGGCACAGAAATGACAGTGGCTTTCTTCTGCTTGGATTTGGGTAGAGCTGGGCTTTGTCCAGGCCTGGACATCAGCTCACTGTCAGCCCCTGGGCAGGACTCCCTCTCTGAGATTCCCAGCAGCGAGGCTGCAGTGCCTGGCAGGTCACAGGGCCTGGGCCAGTGGAGATACCCAGCACTGACAGAGAGGCAGGGCAGCAGGGAGTCTGGGGACAGGAGATGCACTCTTCTGCACTGCTTTGTTTTGCTATTTTACTTTTTTTTTTTTTTTTAATGAAATGGATGCAATTTAAGTATGACTTTGAGACACAATATTGAATTTAGAGCAGTGGATGGGCTGAGATTTCTAGCAAAGTTATTTTACTTTAAAAGTTAAACTCTCTATAATAGGAGAACTGCATTCTAAAGGATTCGCAGCCTAAGCACTCATCTAAGCATTTTATTGTACTGTTAACACTGAGAGAAAACACCCAGTATGATTTTCTTTTGCATTTTCCCAAAGATATAATTCAATCACGCTGAGTCTCAGCTAAAGCAAAGCAAATGCTGGGCAGGGGTAGGGAAGCACAATGCAGTGCACACAAGCACTACACAAACTAAAGCCTGTTTTTCTCCTGAAAGCCTCCTGACTTCCCACAAATCCTCCACATCTCTGCTCCCAAATGCTCAGGACTGTCATAGGAATAAATGCACGAAGGCTGCGTGTCCTGAGCTGCAGAGGTGGGTAGGACCATAGCACAGAGCAAATGCCTTGCCAGATTTACAGAAAATAATTGTATAGAACTGTTCATATGAGAGAAGCTGGGCTCATTTAGCTTCAAGCAACATCTGAGTGAGTTGATCACCCATTTTCTTCTGAGGCACAAGGACCTTGCTGGCCAAACACAAGTTTATCTCTGAGCCAGCCGTCCACATTGGCAGGTGTCAAAGTCAGGAACTGGGATCTGGCAGCTGTGGTCCAGTACAGAGTCCATTTTGCTCTGCAGTATCTCTGCACAAGCGCACAGCAAGGACATGAGCATTGCCATAAATATGCCCTATTGAGGCTGCGGTGACACTGGGCTGCCAGTGATAGACACCATGGGTAACCCCACAGACCCAGGGACCACCACAGGAGGATGCCTGGGTGGGAGGCAGCCTGATGGTTTCAGTGCAGTGCTTAGCAGTAGTTTAGGTCAAAATGTTAAATTCACCCCATTTTTTTATGAGTGGTTCAGAATATAAAAGTTTCTTCAGGTTGAACAACAAATAATGTTTTAATCACCCATCCATCTCTTGTGGTCAGTCACCAGCCTCCCTATTTACCCCATACGCCCTCCTGTCTATCAACCCTGCTCTTTACTTTTGCTGTGGGATTTTAAATCTGCACTTGGAGATTTTATTTTACCATCTTTATTTCCCACCTCCCTTTCCTTTCTCATGTAATCAATACCATTAGATCAAAATATTGCAATGCTTCACGGAGCTGTTGTGAAACCAAAAGCCCTCTGGCTTAGGAGTCTTCCTCAGCAAGCACTGTCAGCTCCCCCAGTTCCAGGAAAGTAAAGCTGGGTCGAGGCAACAGCACAGCCTGTGGCAGCACAAAGCATCCATCCCTGGGGATAAACAAGTTATTTGCATGCTTTTTCACTCCTCACCATCGTGCTCTCCAGCCACTGTAAATAGTAAAACAAAGCCACACTTCATCCTGCTGGCCAGAGGCCTTCATCTTCTGAGGGTACAATGGCAAACAACAGGCAAGTGAATTGTCTCCCAAATAGAAACTAAACAATGATTCAACCCAGTTGGGGTTTTTTCCACATGGGTGTACAAATTCACCTGCCAGATTAGGAACGTATAAATATGATGTGGTACAGAGCTGTGTGCAGCACCTGAGCCGCGCTTGCAGGAGGCTGGAGCTCACACACCCCCAGGAGTGGGATCTCTCCACTGGCCAAGTCAGAGCTGGAAACACCTGCAGTGCCATGACACCTGAGGGACTTGCTAACAGACATAGGGCTGCTTGCATCCACATTTGCAAAATCAAACACCTTAAATGCACTTTCAGGCTCCAATCTCTGGCTGTGGCAGCCCAGCTCCTGCCCCAGGGCATGGCCCCTGGTCCTGCCTGCTAGCTGGGAGCGCTCCAGGGCTGGGCTGCACAGCCAACGAATGCTGCCCTTCCAGGGATGCTGCAGAGACAGTCTGTGTGCACACATCCCATTTAACCAGAGACTTCCTGCCTGTGCAGCACCTGTTTGGATATCGTTCCTTAAGGCCAAAGAGTTCGTGAAATTCAACCATTAACATTTATAAGAGGAAGTTTATAACTTTCTGTTCAGTTCCTTCATTTTAGATTCTAGAGAAGGAAAGGGCCTTTTATTCTTCCCTACTGGAATATTAACCCCAAGGAAGAGCAGAGACCAGAAGGAGCCTGGGGGAATGTGACCCTTGATGGCCAGGACTCTCAGAAACATCGATGTCTTCCAAAGCTCCTTTCAATATCAGCCAGATTTGCAGTCTGAACCTGAACAAAACAAAATCCCTCTGTGCCATTTAGGAGGAACATGAGCTGGCTAAAGGGAGGGGGAGGAGAGGGCCACATTTTCACAGCTGTGTTTGCCAGGTAGCTTTGCTAATGATAATTTAATCCATAGCCCCACTGGTCTGGCCATGTCTGGTGGCACTGAGTACCCCTTCAAAAGCTGCTGTCTCATTGCGGGCCTGAGACTCTCCAATTTTTCAAGTGGCTGCAGTGAGGACAATCTGCCCTTCCACAGCTCCAGGGGAGGCAGAGGAAGGACCCAAAGTCCTGCCCAAGAGGCAGGAGGGAGCACACTTGGGCTGCCTCTTGTCAGCAGGGCAGTGACTCCTATAAAGGCATCCTGACAAATGAGTGCCTCTGGCCTTTCATTGCCTCTCAGAGTGTGACAGCAGTGGCATCCTGCACCAAAGAGAGAGAGTGGAAGGTGCAGACATTTGAATTAGGTACACCTAAACCTCTCCCTCATGATGTGCTCTCTGAAGAAGATCAAAAGGCTTCTGACCTCAAACAGCCAGGCGTCACCTGAAAGGGGGGGAAAAAAGACACTTAACTTTCCAAACAAATTCAAAGTCAAACTCTTGGTGACAGAACATGCTGCTCTCTGCCTACCCTATTTCCAGGTTTGGCTGCGAGTCAGGGGCATTTGAGCTGCAGCCAGCAGTGCCTGTCCAAGTGGATCCCTGGGGAGCCCCAAGCCTGGCTGCTTTCTGCCCACGCCTCTGCAGTGTCCTGATCCCTGTGCTGAGCGGATCCTGCTCTGGGCTCTGCTCCCTTGTCTCCAGTGTCCTGCCCAGGTCTCACATCTTCCCTCTGCGTATGCTCAGCAGCACTCCAGGGAAATGGTAGCCACCAACCTCTGCTTCAGAGAGAACACCAGATCCAGTCCCTGCCTTAAGGAACACAAACATAACTGGACATAACATAACACAAAAAGAAACAGGGAAGAAAAGGTATTGTTTGTGACCAAGGACATAAAAGATCTGCCTTTGAACCTTCTGACTTCTCCTACCCTGCCCTCCAGTCTCCCTTACCCAGGGGGTGATGACTCCCAGGGACAGGGTGGATGCTGTGCTGCACACTGCAAGTCATGGCTGAGCCTCCCTGAGCCTCCCCAGCAAACAGCACCTTCTCCCAAACTGCCCAGCCCAGCTGGGGCGGTCCCCCCTCTCCTCCAGCCAAAGGTGGCATTCCTAAGGGATGCCAAGGAACCATCCTGCATCCATAACACAAGAACTTCACTCTCCTTCCTCCATAACCTTGGTCAAGAATGCTGTTAACTCTGGGATGCAAGTCCCTGTTAACTCTGGGACTGTTTCTGAGGGAAGGATCGAGGAGGATCAGCTCATCATTTCTGTCACCAGAAACATCACTGAGTCCAGACAAGCTTCAGGTGATGAAAACTGTAATGCAGCCCAAGGACTTTCATTTTGACCTTCAATTCTCCCTTTTGCTGAGATAAATCACTGTATTCTCACAGCTTGAGCAGCCCTTTTGCTGGATCCATTTGTGACGTGTGATGTTTTTGCTCAAACTCCACTTCCTTCCTTCCAAAGCACTAAGATTTGCTTATGACTCAGCCTCAATAAAACACACAGCAAGGACCGTTAAAATGAATGTGCAGTGCAGGGATAAAATTCATAGGCTACATTCTTTAGGCTAGAATCTCCATTGCCCTTTATTTACCCTCAAAAAGAATATTAACTCCTGCCAGATCTGGGTGCAAAGTAAATCTACCAACAGAAGAGCCATTTTAAAAGGAATCTGTCTCCATGTGATAAATAAAGTGATAGATGGGGCTGCAGAGGCTGTTTGGTGGCCCTGGAGAGCCAATGCTCCCAAGCCTGCACAGGACTCACAGCAGCAGTGCTCCCCAGCCATCCTCTGCATGAACAGAGATCCCACCAGCTCCGAGGGAATCACTTGCTGAGGAGTGTGGGTGGAAAGCAGAGAAGGAAGCCACGGGGATTTTTTTCTAGTTCAGCATTCACGAATTTGAAAAGAGCATCTCAGGCAAAGCCTCGTTTACTCTCAATGAAGTTGGAGAGGCTGTGGTTTCTCCCTGTTGGTGTTTGAGAACTGGCCCCAGGGTCTACCTGGTTGTGAGCCAGAGCTCTCCAAGTCCTCTTGACGCAGAATGGCCTTGAAGTGCTTTGCTCTTTACGACAGCACACGAGAAGAGAGCAGCGAGGTAACTGGAGGAGGTAAATGACATTATCTGTCCCATACAGGGGTGGAGACTGAGACTCCGCATCCTGTATTAATTAATCCACCAGTCAAAAGTCTCTCATGATATGCATTTGAAATCTGATCCTAAATTCTTTGAAGTTACGCTTTTCACTGAATTTAGTGGAATTTCACACAGTCTCTAATCTCTCTTTTTTTCTCTCTTTGGTTTTCTTTTTAAGCAGCCACTTGCTTTCATAAGACAGACATCCAGGCACCCAGTGTTCCCTAACAACAATAAAGCCTGTAAGTGTCCAAGCACAAGAACAGAGTGAAGGGGGAAAAAGGGAACTTATAAACCTAAAAAAACCAACCAACCAAAAAAACCCCCACCAAACAAATAATTCCAATTTCGAATAAGAAATTAAAATATGGGTACTTTGCATAAATTCAGTGCTAGGGATTGACTCCACACACAGTCAAAAAGTATCTTTAAAGTGCATGAAATCTATTTTTTACAGATGTGAACTAAGAGGCTTATGGAAAACATCCATAATAAAATCTCTTCTTTAAAGTTTCAGTACGAGATGTGGCACTGAACTTGAGCGTTACTTTAGACATGCTTTCAGGCAGCACTACCCTTGTGTAACACCAAATGAGCTGAGGATAATTGTAATGAAACAGCCTCTGTGGCACCAGCTTTCCTTTCCTATCAGCAATCCTGCAGGATGCTGGTAACACAGCTCAATTATGTAAGAAAAAACCACCAATTTTTAGGAAGAACTCTAGAAAGTGGTGCTCCACTGGAATAACAGGTGCAATTCAGCATCTGTTGTCCAGCTCAGAACTCACTTCAGTGTCTGAAACAGAAAAATCACAACTGAACAGAGCATTTCAGGCACTGCAGTAACGTGCTCGCAGGTCTGGGGGGAACAGGGGAGCACTCCTCAAAATGAGGAGAATCATTTCTACAATCCCTTATTCCAGCGGCGAATTCAGACTGGCTCAGATTCACACCAGCTGAGACTCTGGCCCCAAGACTGGCAGAAAAGGAGCTATCAGTGACAACAGATGGAAGGGCAGGCCAAGGGCAGGGCTGAAAGAGCTTTTCAGAGCAATTCTTCTCCTTTCCTGTAAAAGCTGTAGTGTAGATCTTCAGCAAAGGTCCTTTGATTCCCACTGAGCTCTGCTGGTCAATACAAAGATGTGACCCTTCCTTAAGGTCGTCTTGTATCCATGGTCTAATGTGACAAAAATCCACCAGAGGCAGGATAACAGTGGTTTCCACCACCCCACCCCCC
>VYZT01054099.1:166567-220108 GCA_013400735.1 Pomatostomus ruficeps
AGGATGGGGAAGAGCGGGGACAGGCGGGGGAGAGAGAGAGGGGAAAAAAAAACCGAAGAGAGAAATGAGCGAAGGGACAAAAGAGAGGAGGCTGAAGCGGGATAGGTATCGTCCAGGAAGAGGAGGTTGCAGGCGGATTAAAGGAAGCCCGGAGCGGAGGCAGCCGCGTCCCGGCCGCACCGAGGGGCCGCTTGGCCTCGCATCGCGGCCGTACACGGGGTAGTTGCAGCCAAGCCCGGCACTTCATCGTATTCCCCAGCGGGAGCTCACGAGCAGTAACAGGGAAGAGGCCGAGGGGGAAGAGCCTTCTGTTGGCCGCTGGCCGCCGCGGTCCGGTTCCGGGGCCAGCGGGAGCCCGGCTGGGTGCGGGTGCGCAGCAGTTTTCTCTCTAGTTAGTAAAAGCCCTGTCTCTGTGTTACCTCTCCGCAGAGCCACGCAGAGAGAGGATTTAGCACTTATGTGAACCCTTTGTTTACACCTGCCCTAAGGTTTATCCCAAGGCTAACAGGATTTCCTGCGTGCTGAACCCAAACACCCAGGCTGGTGATCAACGCTAGTACCGAGTAGCTGTTTATTGGGGAATACCTTGCTGCTTACCGGCAGGGAATATCAGGGTTTAGGTATTGTCTCGCTACATCAGGAGAAATCAGGTGACGGAACCCATCTGCTAGAAGGCTATGACATGAGTAGAAAGTCTGAGACTTAGCAAAGAAAATAAAAACGTTGTTTACTGTCATTGATTGCTATCGGTTGTGAATTCAGCACCAGGCACTATGGTCAGAAGTATCCAGGCACATGTGATATACAGATTCTCGCCAAAGGGAACTGAACAACTAGAAAATTAGAAAGATAATTTCATATGATATTCAGTATCACCAAGTATTGCTAAATGAAAGCAATACTTTTTCCTACATGTCCTTTTCTGAATGGGGTCTTGCCTTCTGTAACCGTGAGGCTGTAACAGAGCGTGATGTGTATGTAATGCAGGGGCTGTCAAAATCACTGCTGTATTTTTGCCTACAAAGCACAATTGCACTATTAATTATTATTCTGGAAATACACACATCTCTTGAGTAGTCTGATCTCAACTTGGCTGTTGCTGCTCTGTTATCAGTCCTGGAGCTCATTCTTCAGATCTGATCAAAAGCAGCTGGCAGAGATCCTGTGTTATGATTAATTCCTCACTCAACTAGCATCTCTCCACAACACTTTGTGGTGGGGGCGGCTTTCTTTTGGAAATTGCACAGTGAACCAGTCTTCTGCCTGTGTGGCAGAGCAGGTTACTATTTGTGCTACTATTGCTTATATTTACTAGATTGTTTTTCTTCTCTGCGATTGGATGCATCTCCCTGTGTCGGCTGACTAACATCAGGACTCCAGATACAGGAGCAGATAATGTATCTATCCATAAATAGCCTAACCTTAAATCTTTGCATGATTACAGATTTATTCTGTATATATATTGTGTAGCAGCATACAGCAGTGTCTTTTTGATCCCTTTGCAAGTTTTGGTCAGAAGACTTTAGCTACAGAAAGCCTCATTGATTTTTAACCGTGACAACTTTTTGATGACAACTGTGAGATTTTCTGTTTCTGCTTAGTTGCTTGTAATTGTAGTTTGTACCCACTGGGGCAGCTTTGTGTCTGCAATTTCTGTAGTGACTCTACGCCAGATAATGTAATGAAGGGGACCTCACTCTGTAGAAAACAGTGGAGTCATTACAGCTGTCACTGAGAGCAGATTTTGAGCCAAAAATTGATACTGGATTTGAAGCTGTCCTGCTAATTGTTTGCTGCTTTTGCCTAAAATGTGTAAGGCTTATTGATTAGAATATTGATTGTAAGTGTTCCTGATTGCTCTGGGTTTAGGCATGGTGCCTTAATGACTCTACTGAAATAAAATTTTGGAGAGAAATTTGGGGGGGTTGGGGGCAGAAATCTCAAGTGGATTTCTTTCCCTGTGAACAGTTCATTCGAGTATGCGGGGGATGTATCAGTGCCTGTATCTGTGCTGGAATGTTTCTGTGTTACTGTAGTTCTCTGGCATGGGAAGTGAAGTGCCAGCCGAATAGAGCGCTATTGTTACTACCGTGAGGTTGCATAACTTTGGTAAGAGCTCAACTAGACAGAAAGAGGTACAAATACTCTTCCTCTACTACAGTTACTGATTTAGCTAACTACCGGCAAGAATGTGCAGAAAAATTTTACTACAAAATCTCAAGATACATAGGACTCTGCCATCACACCCACTGCACAGGACTGAGGAAGATACTATTTTAATTAAATCCCCATATTGATATATTTCTTTTTTTCCAAAAGACAACTTTCCTGGCAAAAAAAACCCCCCTCTTTAACAGTTTTCCCTTCAAATTATTGAATCTGTAGTTTTAGCAACTTCCCTTGCCAAACTTGTATGTTGTAATGCAGTGTTTTCCCTTGTTTTTACAACCATATGTGTTCAGTGCTGAGTACCAGCACTAGAAAGAGGATCTTTTGGCTGGTAATGTCTCGGGGGGTAAGTTATTAATATTGCCCGTTTTTACCCAGTCAGGCAGAAATCGGTAGTAAACAGGCTGGAAACAAACTGCTTTACTGATAGCAGTTAGGAGGAAAAGATTCCTCCTTTGGAGACTTCAAGCCCTGCTTGCCAGCTTTGGTCTGGGCAGGATCTGGTGTTTGGAGAGATTCACTGACACTGGGTAGGAAATTATTTCACACCAGGAACACCTGTCAGCAGTCCCAGAGATTCCACGGTCAGTACTGTAGCTGTCTAGAACCTTTCCAAGAGGACCACTGTTTATCTCACATCAGCTTTCCCCAAAGTAGGAAGTAACTTGGAAAATTCCTTGAGTTGAACACCTCTGTATTTCAGAATACATATTTTGAATTCTGAATATATTTTGTCTCAGCTTCATTCTCCCTTTCCAAAACTAACCACTTCTTCATGGAGGGGGAAATACTCAAATTCATAAGCCCTCCTTTCCCCCTCCCAAACACTTCCAAATAGGAAGAGGAAACAAATGATGGCCTGACAATATGACTGCTTACCCATGCAGCACAATCTCCATGGAAACAGACTGTCCTAGAATAGCTCAATCACATGAGGGTTACATGACATGAATAAAGTAACCAGAAAACTGGAAAATATCTTAGAAGTGGGGATACTCGCACTTAATTCATTACCCCCCAGGTCTTTGGAGAGTAGCTAATAAACAAAGCTGGTATTGAAAGCAATTTAGTCCATGCTTACCATAATTTGTAAGTGATGGGGTAGTGGAAAATTAACATGACCCTCACTTAGGGATGTTTATTGTTTCTAGTTTGGGTGACATTTAGAATGAATTTTGAATCATTTTCCACATGACCTCCTACTTCTTGAAATGGTACCACTGGTTTGCAGCATTGCCTTAGTAGATCCCAGGGGATTTCCTTCCTTTGTGTCAGCAGGCACTGACCATTTCACACTTTTTAGGACATTTCAAACACTCTGAGGAGGAAATTCAGTAGTTGCAGTAGGAATGGAGAACTATCTTCAAAATATTTCTTTCTAGTTAATTATGTACTCAAAGGGCAAGGAGATTTATTGAGTGTAACCATATTCAATACAAAATGAATATATTTCACTGATGATTGGTTTTCTGTCTGTAAAGTCAGTGTTTTTAACATGGGTGTTGCGACAGAGTCATTGAAGAACCTGTTACACAAATCAGATATAAATAACTGCATATTCTACCAATTCACTATAAAGTAAATTACAGGGAGGTAGAAAAACCAAATCATTTGTCCTTAGCAGGTCATTGCATCGTTAGAACATTGCAGTCCTTCAATAGTGCAAAGATACAGTAATTTCTGTGAGCTGGCAGAGATCACCCCTTACCCATTTCCTGTTTGTCCAAGCCCAGATCACATTATTTGTCACAGCTTCCACTTCTGAGATGAAGGTTTGTAATAGGATGTTTTGTATTCTGTGTGAGTGAAGGCCATAGAGTCATTGCATGTTTATATTGGCACATTTGCCTTGACGCCCCTAATAGGAAACAGCATTACCTCCATCATCTGTCTCCTGACAGAGGCCAAAAATGGCCATTGGTCATTACACAGTGAAACACTGGTTTGAAGGTTCAGATCCTCGAGGTTTAACTTTTGTCATTGCAGGACAGGATTGTAATGCACGAGAAAATCCATAGTGCTCAGCCCTAAGAGACTCAGTACAGTTTCAGACAGTCTGTGTGAATTGGTTTGGTGTTGGTTATGACCGATTGTGCTCAATGCAACATTGCACTGCTACTTTAAATAATTGTCAACTCTCATTAAAGTTTTCAAAGTTCTCATTGAAGGCAGTTCTAATCTATGAAATCTTTTTGGACAGGTAACCATGTAGGGCTGTTCTCTGACTTAAAAAAGAGCTACTGAGTTTTTCAGCTTTTCACTTTGCATCCTAAACACGTCCCATGAGCTGTGTGACTCACAGTGACTAATGTTACTGCCCGCTTATATGGTGCTTGTCCTCCTCATGGTCCTACAGTATGAGTGGGAGTCTGAAACGTCCCTCACATCACTGAGGAGAATCCTGCTGGAACCTGCAGAACTAACTGCTACTGAAGGTTAACAGAGTCAGGTTTCATATCTGCTCCACAGTGTTTACTCCAGACTGCCCTTGCAGGGCAGCTATGGCTCAGGCAGACTGGGAGCTAAAGGTTACACTTTTTAACAATCTCCTTAGCTATGCTTTTCTTAATAAAACCAAATGCCATAACTTGTATTCTTAAAGCACCTAACCCATGTTCTTCCTAAAACTAAACTGGTATTTGTCTAGGCTTTTGGTTCTGATGGTCAAATGGGATGTGTTGTGTTCCTGGAGACTTTACCATTGTCCACTCTCTGGGTCCAGGAAAGTGATGCTCTGGTTTTTGTTATTTGTTTCCTTTGAATGGCTTTGGACTGGCTAAGAAGCACAATGAGGCATTCATTTTTGATTAGTTGATTGATGACACTGCATGTGTGCACCATTGTCACAGAATATGGGATTTTTCTAGCCTACCATTTCCAAATGCTATCTAATATCTGGGCTTTGGAGGAGGATGAAAGAAGTGAATATGATAACTGCCATTGACTGAGCATGAAAACAAGATTTTTCTTTTTTTAAAGAAACTACAATGTTTATTTTCCTTGGATTGCTTTATCCTTTAAAAAGTAATAATTTAAAAAGCAGTTTTGACTCTGCCTTTGTTCCAGTAAAAGGAGCAAGGCTGTGGGACAGTCTAATTGTGATACAGCTTACACTTGCATCAGGCCCAGTGCAGCTTACACACACTTTAAACACCTTGATTTGAACGGGGTATTACATTTAAACAGCTAGTAAGTATCAAAGTATTGTAGATAACTGATATTTGCAACAGAATACATCATTTTCTCTGGCTGTGTTTTAGGCCATTTGCAGGGGCAGAGTTTGGAAATGTTGTTTTCAATCTGTGCAAACAGAGCAATGAGTCATTTTGCATTCTGAATACAACAGGCAAAAGCAGCTTTTGGGAGGGCAGTGAAGGGGGCTGGGGGGAGGCTGTGCCAGCTGCAAATCCAGTGCAAAAACTGTAAACATGGGCTACTGAAACAAGCTGGGCTTGCAGTGGCTGTGAAATCCTCCAAACTGAGCTCTAGCTAAACAAATATTTTGTTGTCCCAGACAGAAAAATGAAAACCTACCCAGCTATTGGTTTCTTCCTCCTCTTCGTGATCAGCTATGGCTCTTCAGAAAACTCCAGTACTCCTCGAGGGTGTGGACTGGACCTCCTCCCTCAGTACGTGTACCTGTGTGACCTGGATGCCATCTGGGGGATCGTTTTGGAGGCGGTGGCAGGGGCAGGTGTGCTGACCACAGTCCTGCTGATGCTGATTTTGCTGGTGAGGCTGCCCTTCATCAAGGACAAGGAGAAGAAGAGCCCCCTGGGAATGCACTTCCTCTTTCTCTTTGGGACGCTGGGACTGTTTGGGCTGACGTTTGCTTTCATCATACAGGAAGATGAGATGGTGTGCTCGACCCGAAGGTTCCTCTGGGGAGTTATCTTTGCTTTGTGCTTCTCATGCTTGCTGGCTCAGGCCTGGAGGCTCCGCAGGCTCGTTCGCCATGGGAAGAGCCCGTCTGGCTGGCACCTGGCTGGGGTGGCCGTGTGCCTGATGCTGGTGCAGGTCATCATCGCAACCGAGTGGCTGATCCTGACCATTGTCAGAGATAACAAGCTGGCCTGCAGCTACGAACCCATGGATTTTGCGATGGCTTCCATTTACGTCATGTTCCTGATGGTGTTTACCATGGGATTTTCGTTTTTCACTCTCTGTGGGAAGTTTAAGAAATGGAAGAAAAACGGAGTATGCCTCATTATAACCCTTTTTTTTTCCATTCTGATTTGGGTAGCCTGGATGACTATGTACCTCTTCGGAAATGCTGAGCTGCAGAGAAGAGACAAATGGAGTGACCCCACTCTGGCTATTGCACTGGTGTCCAGTGGTTGGGTGTTTGTTATTTTTCACGCCATCCCAGAGGTCCACTGTACCATCCTTCCATCACAGCAGGAAAACACCCCCAATTATTTTGATACTTCACAGCCAAGGATGCGTGAAACCGCTTTTGAGGAAGATATACAGCTTCCTCGGAGCTACATGGAAAATAAAGCCTTTTCAATGGATGAACATAATGCAGGTAAGAATTGGCTGTAAAGGACTATATTTTTCTGTAGTGTCAAGAAAACGCTCTGTGAGAGACATTTTTCAGGTATTGAAAACGAGGGTCATGATAAATGCAATAATTTGCACACTACACATTGTTCCCTTTTACAGTTTTCACTAAGATATCACCTAGTGAAGGAGAAAAATGAAAAAAAATGCAGAAAATATATGTGTTAGGTTAAAATGATTCTTCTGCATGTTGATTTTTCTTTGATAAACTGAACAATTTCACATGCAAAGCCAACACCAAAAGAATAAAAAAATTCATTGTGGAAAAAATAACCTCTATTTTGAGTAATTTAAATTACATTTCATGTCATTAGCAGTCATCAACATTTAATACAAAATATTTTCCCAAAACCTAAGAAAAAAATAAAGTGCTCTATGTTACAAAATGCTCAGCCACTTAAGCAACAAAATAATTATTATTAATTATATTTCCATTAAAATGGATTTAGTGCCACTTTGTGTCCCTTGTGGGGGAAAAAATGCCAAGTGGCTTATAGACAGTTCAAAGCCAGCCTTTGTTCTGAGGGCTTGAACGTCTGAGGTTTCACAGAGGTTTCGAGGTAATTTGCCTTCCTTGTCGCAGAACGATGTGTAGTGACACATCATTAAAATCTGCAGTGGAAATGTTTGTGAGTGATGGCTGAAAGGCCCAGCAGCAACTGGGTGCTTCAGAGACCCGAACCATTGCTGAACGTTAGCCCATGTCAGGAATGCCAGGGATGCCTCTGTGACCAGCAGTGGGAAGCAGGAGCCCGATGGTGTTTTTTGGGGGTTGTGGTCCCACACTTGGATAAAGGATTTTGTTGCAAGTCCCAGTGGTTTTTATTCACTCGAAGTGAGAAGAATATTGGCCTGGGATCCCAGGCAGCAGTTGCCACGTTGCTCTGGCAGCCCCTGAAAGAAGGCTTAGGGCACGTGGTCCAGGCACTTCACCTTCCTCTTCATCTTTATGTGTCTTTGATTTCCTCTGGGTTTGATGTTTCCTCTGGGTACAGACCAGTCACAGAGGAAAATAGCACTTTTGTTTGGCACAATGTCAGGTCAAGAAGGCATTTTTTCCTCTAAGTTTTTAGCAGGAACTTTAAAGGTCTCCTTCTAGTATGGAAGGTTGTTCTGTGAGTGGATACCATAAGGGCAGTGGCAAAACAAAAAATCACATGAATTAAAGAATGGTTGTTATTACTAATGCTCCAGAGCAAGAGGCAGTTGCACTATGGACTGCTAAAAGCACTGGAGTTTTTTTCTGTGGTGTTTTTTTTACTGTCCTCCATTCCCCATTAAATTAATTTCATAGTAAAGTAACTGCAGTAGCTTCAGTGAAGCTATTTCTGGTTAAGGCAGATCTAAGAACAAAATTGGATCTTTCACTCTGTATCCTTCCCATTCATGGATGCATTTTAAAAAAATAACTGGAAGCTCCTTTTTGATCTAATCATTCAGTAATTAAGTTTTTTTGTGAAATGGAGAGATATAGGATAGCTATAAAATCATTATGCTACTATAGTGCCATTTATATTCTGTTTTAATCTATCTGAATTATAGTACAATGCAAAATAGATCTTCTTATCTGATGCCCTTATTAATATATACCATAATAAATGCTTGTCATTCCTATTCCCATGCCATTTAATACACCACAACAGATTAAATATTCCTTTGCAGCAGTTCTTTAAGGTCTGACTTGGGACAGCAGGGTTTGGAGACAAAACTTAGAATGGTAAAGACTTAAAGTAAATATAGGCAGTAATAACAAAGTCAGTCAGATGCCCGTGCTGATGGATGTCAGTGGCAGAGCACCTGGAGCCTATTAGCAATTGGCTCTGCAGGTATGTAGGGAATGTTCTCTTCTTTCACCCATTTAATTAGCCTCACTTTGAGAATTCATCATTAAGAGTTTAGAAATCAATGAAAGGGTACTTTCTTCAATTTCTTCATACTTAAAAATGATGTTTAAGAATGGAATATCTACTAGTTGTAAAGTTTTGGAAGACGTGACAAGCAGAAAACACCTCCTAGTTCCCTGACTGGGATACTCGTTTCAGTAAATAGTTAGCTTTAAACGGAAAACATGCCTGGACAAACTTATTTTCCATTAATTCTTGTTATTTCCACTAATACTTGTATAAAACAATTTCATAACTTTGCTCTTTTTTAAAGATTTAAGCAGCATTTTAAGAATCTGAACAGCCTTCAGGTTCAAACAAGCATATGTCCTCCTAGATTCCTTCTTTCTTAACAAAAATGTAGCTTCAAGTTATGCATTGCAACAAGAGCTGCTCTATTCCAGGAATGACATTAAGCATTAATAAAGCAAACCTATTTTAAAGTCAGTAATTTAAACATCATTTAAACAGCATACTAATCTGGGATTTTAATATTCATATGATAGGTTGAAACATCTCTTTAAAGGAGTTATTTTCATAGGTGTGCCTTTTAAAATGATGTTAAAAGTATTTAGAAAGGCTGGACAAAGAGCAGTTGACTGAGTTCTCTCTGGAACTGCAGTGCACACTAGCAGGGCCACCTCTGTAGGCAGAGCGAATTTGCCTTAAACGAGGAGAAATGTGGATGTGAAATGTAGAATGCTACAGCTGTCAGGAAACCCAAGCCCAAGCAGCTCTGGTATCATTAAATTTCATTTAATAACTTCTAGGACTACCAGTCACCGTCACAGCCAATGCCTAAAAGCAAAGGGATCAAAATTTAAAATGTGTTAAAAAGAGGCTTTGACACATTTGGTCAAATATTCCCAGTACTGCTGGTTTTTCACCTATACATACCCTATGCAAGTGGATGTATTTAGTAGTAATGTGAAAAGTACAAGGAAAAATGGTAAGACTGGTGTGAGAAAAAACATCCAAAATGAGTATTTTGTCTGGAAGCTTTATCACAGATTCTCACATTAAAAAAATGTAGTCTGTTTGCAATAATAGTGAAAGAAAATTTAGCAATATGAAATTGAATTTACTGGCTCTTTAAGATAGCTTTGAAGTGACTGTGGATATTTTGTGTAAATATTCTGTATAAATGTGTAAATATTTTAATGATGGTATGCATGATAAAAAATCTTTTTTCTTTGTGTGTACTAGCAAATACCAGTGCAATCATGTGTGTTTATCACACAAGAAGTAGTCAAATAGCAAAAAAAAAAAAAAAGTTGCTGACCTTGAGATCGTTAAATATGTAACAAAAAATACTTAGTTCCAGTTTAGGCATTTTCATAATTTGTTCTCCCAGTGTTCTGCAAAACTATGTAATTTTCAAATACAGAGCAAATGTCTGTCTATATGTATCTGAAGTCAACAGCTGAGCATTTGCAGGGTGGAATTTCTAAATTTCCATGCTAAATCAATACTGTTCTTCTTCTTGGTGCACAACTCCCAAAGAGAGGAGTAGCAGTGGAAAGAGGACATATGGCAGTAGGATCCATTTAAATCTTCTTCTACACAGAGCAACTGCATTGGAGATAAATCCTGGCTTCATTAAAGTCTGTGCTGAAATTCTCATAAACTTCAGCTCACTCACAATTTCAGCCAGAGACTGTAGAATTGTAATTTGAATTAAATCTAAGAGAAATTCTTGCCCCAGGTGCCTGAACTGGGCATGTTTCTGTTTAGCAGCTGACAGATGAGTACTGCCCATTGAACCACGCACGTCGTGTGGATAAATGAGCTCTGTTCCCTGGCCACGTCTGAGTTCAGTGAAGCCATTATTTACCCTCGAAATTAAAGAGGGAGTTTGTATGTGCCAGTCCCCTGACTGGTTTAGAGAGAGCAGCAGAGATCCCTCACTATGCATATCTCGTTCAGAATTTACATCTCGAACCCAAACTTGTGCTAAAATTAATGTGGAGGCTGATTTATTCCTGGTATAAACATTCAAAAGGACAGTCAGTATCTCCTCCTTGGCTTCAGTCATTTGCCATGTTTAAGCTATTGGAAAGCAATATTTACTCCATCTTTCTGGTTTCTCAGAGTAAATATAATCTGAAACATCTGGAAAATCCTTGTATGCTAGTCATGCTGAAGTAATGCTCAGGGGGCTGAGAGCACGCTTACTGGCTTGAGCAAGGCTTTGGATCCCTGTCCACTGAGTTTGATAGAAAGCAAAATGTGATACATTGGACTTAACCCCACAGTGTCCAGACCAACACAAAATGCATCGTGCAAGACACATCACAGGTTTGGTGACTGAAGACATTGAGCTCCCACTGCAATGAGATTAAGCAAGCTTCAAAATTTGGGTTCCATTAAATATTTTCCCCCTCCACAGCAAACAGTTCATTTAATGTAAATCTGGTTCTTGTGAGATCCACTCCCAACATGTAAGAGAAACAGCTGTTCAAAAGCAATGTGAAAACTGGCATGGCAGTGTGAAAGTTAAAATCAGTGGCAAAGTTGCCAATAACTGAAGTGGAAGGAAGATACTCTGTGATTGCACAGCTTTAAGTGTGTTCTAAGAGTGATCTCTCTTTTCCAAACGCAGCGCTAAGAACGGCAGGATTTCGAAACGGCAGTTTGGGCAGCCGGCCTAGTGCTCCTTTTAGAAGCAATGTTTATCAGCCAACTGAGATGGCAGTTGTGCTAAATGGTGGGACTGTAAGTATCAAAATGTGATGATTTAAGAAATCTTTGAAATGCACTGATATATACAACCACTACTAATTGAAAAACCTGCTTTAGCTTATTCACAGCAGGGGGAAAGCTATAAAAGAAAATTTAAGGCAGCAAGCATGCATGTAATGCTTCCCTTCCCTCTAGAAAATATGTAATTAACAAGTATTTTGCATTTGTTTGCTTGGCTATTCACATTCTGCAGTGCAGCTTCAGTGAACCAAGTTTTTTTGTGAGACAACATATTCAATGGCCCTTTCAAATTAAATTTGTGTTAAGGTATTTAACATGACTATTAAGTGACACCATTTCTAACCTGATTTTTTTCAAGATGATGTGAGTCGCACAGATGTTTTCAGGCTGTACATTACTTTAAATAATTGTTGAAGATGATGGTGGTCTCTCACATATCTTCCATTTTCTTGTAAAACACATATAATTGTTTGTAACTTACAGATTTGTAAATCTCTTGAAAAGGGATCCATAAAAGAGGAATATAGAATATTTTAATGTTAATAGCATTGATTTTTCTTCCTTAGACAATAGTTTGGCATGTCATTCTTTGACAGACCTGTATTTTTGCAGCCTGATTGTTGTGAGATTGATTTAGTGATGCCAAACGGACTTTACAAATGTGTTTCACGTGATGTCTAATTTTCACTAAAGACATTTCATATAGCAGGCATACCGTTGAAAAAGAAGAATTTTCATCCCCACATTTTTCATGCATATCTACATGCTTCTTAAAAATCTACTCATGAGCCAGTTTATACTCATGTGAGTTGGGTTTTCTTTCTTTCTTTTGAATCATAAGCTGATTCCATAATTCAACCTCTACATTTAAAACTAAATCACATGAAGTGATTGCAGGTCTGGTTTTGTTTTTAAATAAGTAAAGTTTTGGCTGATTTTAGTGAACAAGAGGGACTAGATACAAGAATTCTCCTGTGTGGGTAAGACTGTGTGAAACATGTCAACTTGAGTAAAATGAAAAGGCTTGGCTTTGCTGTCAGGAATGGATTGCATCTTTCTGATGTTCGGATTCATCTCTGCCTGTTTTTTGATACCAGAATGTGCAGCTCAGGGACAAGGCAGTTAAAGGATGAGAAGCTCGAGAATTTGGTTTGGGGTTTTTTTGTTTGTTTTGCTTTGTTCTGAGGTGGATACAAAGCTCATGTGTACATATAGCCATGGTTTTAC
Organism: Pomatostomus ruficeps; assembly: GCA_013400735.1. Taxonomy (NCBI): domain Eukaryota; kingdom Metazoa; phylum Chordata; class Aves; order Passeriformes; family Timaliidae; genus Pomatostomus; species Pomatostomus ruficeps. Next base: position 179,113 of record VYZT01054099.1, read on the forward strand.
AGAGAGATAAATGCACTGTATGGATGGAAGATGAGTTTCTTTGTATCACTTTGCTCTAGAACTACCATCTGGAAAGCTGTTATGTACATGTAGCGTGCTAACACTGATTTCTGAACAGTCTAGATCTCTCAGTTATGGGTTTATTATCCTTATTTCCAGATACCAACTGCTCCGCCAAGTTACACTGGACGACACCTCTGGTGAAAGGCTGTAGGCTGTAGAGAATAAGAATCCTTGTTGCAGATGTTGTTCCCTGGCAGTGTGTCTTTGAGGGAAGGAATCCATAACAGTACCAGAACAAAGCAACAAAACATCCGGGATCTTTCGAAATCCTTCAGAGGATTTTGCCTAAATGTGAACACCATTGAACGGAGAATTGCAAAAACAAAGTTGTAAAGCTGAAGCTGAATCTAACTTAAAACAGAAGTAGGCACACCTTAAATTGGAAGAGGGGATATTGTATTCTGAAGTGTAAGATATTCTCTTGTCTGTAACTTGTGTGCCAGGCAAGCCTGGTTTTGGTGGTTGCCAGTTGCTTGCATAATACCCTCCTCTCACCTAAACTTAATCCATGTTGCCACAAGAGATTGCCACTACAGTGTGAAAACACGCAGGGTTTCTTTCCATTTTGCTCCTTTTCCCATCATTTCAAACGTCATGAGCAGTCCCTTGTTTGCTCCTCACGTAGCTGTACCGTACGGACACGCGGTGTCGCGTGGGGTCAGACGTTGTCGCTCTGTGGCAACTCCATCCCCGTTGTGCTGTAGCTGACACTCTGCTCTTCAAAGCTGCCCTAGGAGGTGCAGTCCGGAGGGATGGAAGGTCTGGGCACGTTCCATGTGCATTAGGGAGCTTCTTGGGGCACAGAGGAGAAGCGCAGGTCGGACACAGGCAGCTCTCCTGGGCCTCGTGGGATTGATTCCCTGATATCCAGCCCCAACCCCGGGTGTGGGCAAAGTCCCAGGGCTCCTGCAGTCGAAGCCATTCCCTGGAGGGATGTGTTTGTGAAGAGGCTGGTTGGGACAGGCTGTGGCTGGTGTTGGCAGCAGCAGTTCACGGTGCTGTGGAGGGAAGGCAGCCGCCCCTGAGCCGGCTGGGCTGGGCTGGGGGTCAGGCAGGAGCCGGGGGTAGCTGGGGAGCACTGAGCCCGTGGGAGATGCTCGGCAGCAGCGAGGGTGAGACCCCCGAGCCCCTGTTCGTATGAGTAGTCCAGTCCCCTCGACTGCAGTTGTTCGTGCATTTAAATGTGGTTGTGCATTTTAGTGCCTAGAGAGTAGAATCTCTGTGCTGGAGGTGGTTTGTTGTTGTTTTTGTTTATTTAAGGTGGTTTCTTCCCTACTCCTCCCCTCCCCATCCATTTTCTTGAGTTGATATAAGGCAGACTTTTCAAAGCTTTTTATCTTTGTTTCCTCCAGGTTATTTAAAAGGTTCCCATTGCCCATTTGTTGTGCCATGGTTTTTCATTATGTTCAAGCAATCATTCCTTTCTTTAACATTTAATACATATTGGACATTGAAAACATCACTGTATCCTCACTGTTTGGCCAATGTTAATCTTAGCTTTCCTCAATACTAAAAGCTAATTGTTTTTACTTGAAGGCATAGGAAACATATAATAATTAAACTTTGCATATGCTGTAATAAAAATATATATTTTCAAACTAAAAAAATAAAATGTACAAATAACTGAATAGCTTGGTAGCTTCACAGAGAGAAGTTACTTGCTGTATACTGCAAAAGAAAGACGAGCTTTTTATTTTTCAAGAGTCTTCCTGATTCCTCATGTACCTCCATTTCTACTGAATTAGGAACCTAGTCCTGCAGACCTGTACTCCCACGAGTAGTGCCATCGACACCAGTAGGTCTACATACAGGTACAGAGGCTGCAAGACCAGTCCCTAAGTGTTGCACACAGATATATGTATATATATATATGGAAAAATATATATTGCCATTCTTGCCATGATCATCTTATGGGGTTTTCTTTCAAAGCCCTTCTCCTCCAGAAGCAATGTTTTTCTGTCATGCATGAGTGAAGGAGTATGTCAGCTCCCCCCTGCCCTTCCCTCCTCGAGGCAAAGGAAGCATGTGCTTGTTTTAGGGATCCTTTCTTTCATTTTGTATGTAACTAGATGGCCTTAGTAACCAAGTAGGGTAGGGGTGGATATTGCATGCTATCCAGTGACTTAGAAATACATTTTGCTTGTTATGAGCAGAGCTTTGATCAAATAAGATAATATTTAAGATAATGATAGCTACCCAGAAGACATGTAATTGGAACAATAAAAAAACTATTACCATCACTTGCCTGCAGTTTTGCTTTTAAAATCAATTTTAAAAATCCCTCATAAAACTCTTATCATAAAAACGTATAAGATGACCATGGCATAAATGGTAGGACAGCTTTCTTTTAAAAAGTTTATCATGCTACAACCAAGACTTATGAATTATAATACACATTTTACAGACCTTTGACAAAATCTGTACAAGATATAGTTGTCTTAAGAAACTTTCTTTTTCTTTTTCTAGATGTGACTGAATTGATAAATAGAGTTCCCAATCCTGCTTCTGATGAAGGTGTTTGGAATTTCAGGGCTTATGCACAGATATGGCCAGATCCTACAAACTGCTATTCACATGACTAGTCTCACTGGGTTAGTCATGTGGACTATTCACTAAATTAAAAATTAGCAGGATTGGGTTTAATGTGTGGTGGTGAAAGTGTGGCAATAGATTAGGAGGGTCTTTATTTTCCAACTTTATACAATTAGTAATGAGCAACTTTTTTTTTGTAAGTCACTAGTCTGTGATGTAAAATGCCCCGAAATAAAACTGTAATTGAAGAAAGGCACCTTTATGTTAACTTATATTTTTGTTACACTATTTACTTTTGCCTTTTTTGAAAGTTTTCTAGAATGTAGAGCATCTGTGAACAACATAATAAGTAAGTAAGCACAAGCCTTTCGCAGTTCTCCTAATTATAATTAGCTTTTACACTATAAAAGCTACTATGTTGTCCCTTGATGGTTACGTGCTCATGGTGTTTCCATGCAGAAAAATGAAATCACAAATCATCTGACAAAACTATTACCAAAACAAGATTTATTAAGGACCGACTTTTGATCAATGGCAGGAAAAGAGTTCAAAGTCATGCAGATCCTGTCCCGCTTTCAGATGGGTTGAGGGTGTTTGACACTTGCCAGAGAATATGTAGCATCTTCAGAAGAACACTCTCAACACATCCAGTTGTTTCTATAGACAAGGTACATGAAATACTGTAGAATTAGCTCTTTCTGCTTTTAGTCTAAACACAGGCATCTTGGTTGGCTTTGTTTGAGCTCGATGCCTTGGGTCTAACCAAAGGCCATACAAAAGGGAGCATTGTAGCTTTTATAATAAAACAATTGGACTATTCTACCAACTTACAGGATTACAAAGCAGGTGCTTTTTATTAATTGATGAGAGCTAAAGCTCATTTTTGATAGATAATATATATTTATTAAATGTATTAACGTGTGTTTTATAACGTACCCTTTTTTCCGCTGATTGTTGCATACTGGTATCTTATTAAGTACATCTTTAAAGGGTTTTCAAGACAATCAATGTGTACCATGATGACTGTACATAACTATACGAAACTACAAAGGTTGTAAAGCATGGGCAAATGTTTTATTTTCAAAATGCTGTTCTTAACGAGAATAAAGGCTTTACTATTTACTTACAATGTTTGCATCCACTTGGTTTTAAAATCCACCCAAAATTTTTCCATTGCAGTGAGCAGTTCTACAGACAGAATTGTCCCTTGGTGCAGCTCCTCAATATAAGCAAAGTTAAACTGAAGGAAAGGGCTCCTAAACCACATTCCTCCACTGTTGGCTACATTCCCACACTTACCCTTAGCTCTGGCACCTATCAAACCCACAGTGAGCCAGTCAAGGAGCTCAGCAGCCAAACTCTTAACACAAAAGGGATGGTTTGTTTTTTTTTTTCCCCTTTGGCTCAGCAGTTTCCTGTTCTGGTTCAATTGCTTGTGCTTGTGAAAAGGAGGAGACAGGAGAATACAGCTGGCCTTGAAGAGTGCAGGATGAGAGTTTTTTCTTCAAATGGTTTGATTTCCCAGATCTGGTGTAACAACCATCATCACCAACCAGGAAGAAAACCAAGGGGTGGGTACTGGTGTAACAGGGAAGACAAAGTCTGTGGAAGTGGTGGAAGAAATCCATGTGGAACTCTCGTGCTAGAGACCATCTGTGTTTTATCATGTGTTCATCCAAATCAACTACACCTTTGACTTGCATGGAATTACTTGCAGTTCTGCTACTATCTTCTCTAATTTTGAAATCAGGCCTAAAAAGGGCTAAATAGGACTGTGCTTGACAGGGCCAAGTTAAAAAATAATAAGGGTTCCTTAAAATCTGATTTTTACTGTGCTTGGACCTGATATCCGTAAGTAGCCTGCACAAGATTGCTGAAAATGCTGACACTGGGATCTTAATTCCACACTTTCTCAGCACATGTGCTAAGTGGTAACAAAAGGGCCTTTGACTTTTCTCCCCTGCAGAAATGCAGAGCAACCCCAGCTCTCACTGCCTTCCGTTGGAATTGCAGGGGCACAGCGTTTCTGCAAATTAGACCATTCTGAACAGAGCCCGGATTTGTGTAAATTGTCACAGCTCTGCAGGAGTCAAAGAAGTCCAGTTTATGATAAATGAAGATTTTTGCCTCAGCTTTAATACTTGCCTACATGTGGGCGGAACCCCATTTAATTTCATCCAGAGTTTTGTTCCTGTCAAAAGAGGTTTTAAGTGAGCATTCAAGAACAAAAGATAAACACAGATTCAACATTTTTGGCTAGATGTGCACCATTCCATCTGTTTTAACAGAACTGTGCTCCCTTAGACTAAGACTGAATTTTGTCTTCGCATGCTGGTTCCTTACATAACCTGCCTTTCATTTACAATACCTAACATGTAAAAGTAAAACTTTAATGCTAAGAGAGTTTCTAAATCAGTATCACGAAGTCCATGAGCTCTGTGCTTTGCAGTTTTAGTGAAGAAACTAAAATTGAGATGTTGAAGGATTTTGTGTACATTTGTCCAGCTCTTCTGATTTGCTTCCCACTGCAACCATACAAAAAAAAAATTAACAGGCACAGAAACAAAAATGAAAACATCCATACTTCCACAATAAGTTGTTCAATAAATAAATAAAAATCCCCTGCTCAACCCAAAAAGTGTATTTCTTCTTTGCATAGCATTTTTTTTTCATGTTTTGACACAGGTTCAGCACTCAGATAGTTGCACACAGTTCTCTGTGCCAGCTCTGGGAGTTGTGCATGTGTAGCTGAGGGCAGAGCTGTTTGCTAGTAAGAAGTCACTGGATTATTAAAAAAAAAATTGAAAGCAGCTCTTTGAGGTTTTTGCTTTGAAGAAATTTCAATTAAAAGTCAGTGATGAAGTCATACAGTTCACCTAGTATATAAATATATTTTTGTCATTTAAGACAACAAGCAAGGTCAATAAAGAATCGTTTTTCTATGTCTCAGTGGAAAGAAGAATGTTATCCATGTGATTGCAGAGGGTCTGCCAAATGGGAAAAATCAGTCAAACAAAAGAGCACAGGGTTGCTTGCTGGAGTAAACAATTCTAAATGAACAAAAGCTCTACATAAAAGTAAAATGTCCCACCCCCTAGTGAAAGCTGTTTTCAAAGCTCTGTATTCTTTCAGAATGCTGTAATACAGATTAACCTAATGTTTTTCTTCTGCTGATACAACAGTCTGGTTCCTCATTCTACTTGTGTGATTTCAGCTATCTTATTCTGGTTTTGATATTTTAAAATTTTACAAACTGCCTTTTAACTTAAAAAAACCTGCTTTTCTATTTCCTACACTTCAGAAGATGCATCTGTACTATACACCTTTTACATCAAGCAAGTTTGTTGGGAGATTTATATATAAAAGCTGTGCTAGAGGCAAAGAAAGCCAAATAAGCCCAAAAAATCCCCTTTTGCACGTACAGTTTCAGGAGAGCTTAGTTACCCTTCCAAGGCATGCAACAGAAAACCAGCAAACGAAATCCTCTCGGTACACGCCGGGAATGTTGGGCTGCAACAGGCCCATGTGCTAATTTAAGGTGCTCCCTGTGCTCCCAGCCTGGAGGATCTCAGCTCAAAGAAAGCATTCAGGAAAAGTGCTGGGTGAGGAGGTACACAGCAGGCCCTTAGAAACCCCAAATGAGAGTGCAGCAGCAGGATAAACCCAGTTTTACAGTGGTCAAGGCAATACACGCCCAGTGCCTCCATGGCACAAGACCCTTTGGATTTTAGGGCTTCTGTTTGTACAGCTGTTAAGGAGAGAAATCAAGAGTGGATTCAATACTCCATCTGACTATGAATGTCCTGTATACGAAATACTTTCTATTGCACTGAATTTTATCTAATATTCCTTAACGTGATGAGGCTGACATTGGCAAATATTTAATAAAAACTGCAACCTTCAGAAACCTCAGGGCTCACCCACTTCCACATTAGAATGAGCAGGTGTTTTAGGTATCTGCTAGCAGTGCTTTTAGTCAGTAGTGTCCATGTCTTACCATAACCTGTGTTACTTAAGCTTAACAATTTCCAATCACATCACACCAAGCAGGAAGCACAGGCTGTCAGCATAAATCTGGATTTCAGGCAGTTATTTAAACACTTTTTGACATATACTTGCTTCCTATGCAGATAGAAAAGTAAGATGTCCTCAGGATTCAGATAAGCTGGAAAGATGGAGAAAGAAGTTGCCTGGCTATGTTTTTTCACTAGAAATTTCCATTGGAGAAATGTATTTTTCAGGCCGTGACACCTCAAACTGAACTAGCTTGCTTAAAATATTTTGAAATGCCTAAGGAAGATGTTTAGCACTACCTGATAATGCAGCCCTTTTCTTTCAGACAACACTGATCTAAAAGCAAGGAATGGTGTAAACGTCAACATCAACAACCTGGCTTACAGCTGTTGCAATTCCTTGTGCTGAATTTTAACCATTTCAGTCTGAGAAGGCCTATCATTCTTTCAACAGTGAGAAACCCCTTTCAGTTTTCAGTTGCATTTTAAAAAGTGTTAAAAGCTGAACTTCAGCAGCACTGTTCCCATTGCATCCCTCCGTGTCCACAGTCAGGGTGGGCAGTTATGCAGGGCCAATTCCACCACTGCACACCCTGCAGTGGAGACCATTCCTTCCCTCTGCTGGGATTGCCTGCGTGCTGGGCAAAGGCGTATGGACATAACTGGGCAGAACAAACTGCTCCAGGATGCCATTCACACAGTGGGGATTGCAACTGTGCACTGCTGCCAGCCTCAGGGCAATGCCAAGAAAACTTCTCACAGAAGGCTGGATTCATGACAATTACGAGCACTTTGAATCCCAAGGTGTTTATGTAACTGAATGTATGACAATTATCTACAGAGAATGCCTAATTTAAGGAGGTGCAATATTAAAGTAACACAGGCATGCTCATCTGCAGCATGATCAGTGTTTCGTATACTTTTAAAACATCTGCTCCTGTTTTAAGTCCTGAGACACAGAGGAACTGAGGCCCTTTAGTGCTGTAACAGTGTAAGTTAAGAAAAAATAAAATCCCACACTTCACTTATTTCTTCTAGTACTGGTATTTCTACCTGAATAGGTCATATGGTTTCTACCATCAGAACAGTTTAATCTGTTAGCACCGCGTTTCAGTTTCTTTACTGTATTTTTCAGTCTTTTTACTCCTTAACTCTTATTTTTCAATAGTGAGAAAATCTGATTAAACTATGCTTTAGTCACATGCATGTTCTGAATTACAGGACACTGTAGCCACCACTGTAAAAATAAGCACTAGTGGGGACTGTGATAAATTTCTTTGGAGGTGAGGTGGGGGGTGCTCTTGAGGAGCACAAGTGTTAACTGCTATTTTTGACCTGCTACTCCTACTACAATAAAGTCCTCTACTGCTTGGTCTGCCACGTTCCTTGGGAATGCAGCTCATTTGACATAGTTCCTCATGTATGTGTTGCAATGCTGAGGCACAGATGATGGCTAAAGGAAGCACTGGAATGTATCTGGATTTACTGTTCATTAGCTCCTGGGAAGGGAAAATTCAAAAATCTGCAAAACTTGTAGCTGTCTGAGGATTGGCTTTTGTCCTATTTATATAAGCATTAAGCTCAAACATCCTTATCATCTTAATTTGGATGGCAGACATCATTTTTCCTCATCTTAACATACAGGACTGCTGTTCTGGTTTGACACTTGGTTATTTCAGCAGAACAGTGAATAAACTATGACCTACTTTGTGCACTGCTGTATAACACAACTGGCTTCTGACAGTGGCTTATGAAAGGTTTATACACCCACACTCTTAATAGAGTGCACTTCTTCTTCATAGAACTCTAAGAACTACATTTAGTAATTTAAACAGTTGAAAACAGTAATGAAAAATACTATAGACTCAGACTATAAGATGAAAATCCATTGGAATAACTTATTAGCAGGGGCTTAGAGTAAAATGTATATATAGAAAGGAGTTTCACCCTAGCCTCCCAATGAAATGCCAAAGAAGCCTGAACATGAAATTGGAGCCACCAGCAATCTTGCTGAAATAAGACCTGACTTTTAAAGAGACAGGTTTTTTATAAAGTGTTTATAATTTTAGCCTCTTACTACTGGAAGTCTGCCTGTATACAATTATTAGTGAAACCTTTCACTCCAGGAAATACTCAGTAACTAGTGATAGGCAAATGATCTATTGAATACAGATATATTAAACAAACAAACGATAAAATGGAAATTATGCCCATAGACACTCCTGCGAGTCATTAATCTGAAATGGAACTGTCAGAGGATCACTCAGCAGAAGAGGCTTCTGCAAAATGGATTTTAAAAAGTGACAGGACAAACCTAATTCTCCAAATCAGGAGCAGAGTTTGTCAAATGCTTAGTCTGACTTTCATGACTGTAGAGGACAAAAAGTTTCAGGGCATTTTTTAATTCACTTAGGATCAGATTAGCAAAGCAAGAGCTGACATACAGGAGACTTCCTAACACCAACGTTCAGTGAAGCATATGGGAAATCAGGGCTGAAGGATCTCTAGCAGAATTTGTTTGTGCAATGCACCATTGCTTTCTTCGTATTTTGACAGAAAGACTCAAGAATTCATTAGAATATATTTGAATGGCATTTTTACAATTCAAGGTGTCCAAAAAGAAAAGAAATATGGGAAGATGCAAGTATTAGAGTAGACGAACAACTGACATGAGCACCTGAGTTAGGAGAGAAAAAACTACAGGGAATTAGGTATACTGGAGACTATTGCTTACAGTTATCCAAGTGCCCTCCAAATCATTCAATGACCTGAGATTTATGAAGAGACAGCCACAGAAACACAACAGTTTATGGAACACAACCCTGGACTGAGAGAAAAATCCAGAATGAAGGCAACCAGCACATCTCCAGAGCATCTGATTAATGTAGTACTTTTCAATGTAAATAGTCAAGATAGAAAAAGAGAATGATGGAAACAGAAAGAAGTGACCAGAAATAGAAATAATTCCAGAGTGGCAGGTCCCCAGCTAAAAGCATTTGGGGATTTACAGGCAGAAACCAACACAGGCAGCAACACAGAATTGGAGATTTGCTGGGCAGCTTCATGAAAACTGCATTTATACCCATTAGCCCTCGTTATTTCTGACATGATTCCGACTTGAAAAATGTGATAGGTTCTGTGAAGATACCAAATTTAAACTCTTGCACAGACTAAAACAAAGCATCAGGTAAGAAAAGAGACCGTTCTATCAGAAAACACATCCAGGGACTGATGCCACAGGGAGGGTTCAGAGGCAGTCAGGGCAAGCAGCTCGTGTGTTCTGCAATCCCTCACCCACTCCTTTCTATTCTCTGAGTCGCATTTTAAGGCTCCACTACCAGCACTTGGTCTTTCTTTCCCTGCCCCACTTCCCCCTTCATTTTTTTTACCCAAGAGTCTCAAATCTAGTTTTGCTGCAGGACTATTTGGAGGCTTTATTTTTCAACTGGTGACAGCTTTTTCTCCAGGCTTTTAATGCATCCCATAGTTAGAAATAGAAATTTGGGGGTTGCTTATCTAAATGGCTTATGAAAAACACCACCAGCATTTTCAAGAAAAATGCTCCAATGTTTTTCACTTTTAAGGTTAAAAGCAGAAAAAGGAAACAAAGAAGATTGCAGAACCCATGAAGAATTTCTCCTCTCCTTAAAAAAAAAAACAAAAAACCAAAGATGTTTATATAATCACAGAAAAATCACCAAATTGCAATTGTCCTTTTTTCCCATTACAAATAATTATTAACAACTGCAGAGTGATGAGTGAAAATACAGCTTTGGTACTGGAGGATTAGTTCAGACTTGTGCTTGCAGGCCCACTGCTGTGCGTGTGTAAGCACAGTTCAGAAGATCATGTGCTGTAGTTTATCTAAATGATCATCTTTCCTTTTTATTTTTTCAAACATTCCCAGCGTAGTTGCAGAAATTAAATGTTACTGTAATCCTTATAAATTTTCAAAGATGTCCGAGTCCAGGGTGTGGACCAATAAATTGGATTCTCTATCATGAGTCTTATGACTTTTATCACTACATTCTCAGCTGTTAGTGCCAAGATTAAACTTTCAGAAACATCTCAAGCATTTTGAATTAGGCTTGATGAAAACCACCACCACATACTCAGCCTTCGGTACTGCTTTGTTCTTTGATTTATTTCTTTTTTTTCCTTAAAAAAAAAGAAATTTTAAGGTCTTCTGTGTAAGTCAAATTTTATATATGTCCTTTGAAATAAAAAGCAATCATATATGCGCCCCTATTTTAAAGCATTTTGACTGCAGCACTTTTGCTTTTAGAACAAAAAAACCAAAAACCTGTAAATACAGTTATGTTTAAAAAAAAAAGAAAAGCAGAGTGAAATTATTTAAAGTTCAGTGTCCTACTGACAGCAAGCAGCTTTCCACTTTTAACCAGTTTATAAAGCTTAGTTTGAAACCAAATTATTAGAAGACATACAAGATGCTAATATATATGTGTGTGTGTATTGAAATATGTTTTATAATATAACAGATTAAAAGTGTAAAACCATACAATATGAGGAGGTCATCACTTTCAAGAGTTCCATTATGAGGTTAATTAAAGAATTACAGCTGCAGTAAAAGGAGGGCAGATGAAATTAGAAACAAAATGTTTTGTTTAAAATCTTCCTCAATTATTTCAACCACCCTTGGTGAAAGGAGGGGGGGAGAGGGAGGGGATAAGAAACTCTCACATAAAACTGATTAATTCCTTACATTTCACAGGGCTGAATTTTCCTAAATAAACCACAGACATGCAGTCTTTAAGAAATCCATTAGCTATTCAGACTATGCCTTTTCCTAATCCAACATTATTACCTATGGTAATTTTAAATATTTTTTTAAGCCTGGAGTAAGATATCCCATTTATAAATATATCCTTTTTTCAATATTTTCCTTGGGAAATGTCTCAGTCCTGCAAACATACGTGTGGTTGTAACTTCATTTATGGCCCCAATAATAAGGATGTTTATGGAATGAATTTAAAGAAGTTTCACAGTGTAGCCACTTTTTTCTGGGTTCTGAATTTAACATTTTACTCTTCTTCAATTAATTCTGCTTTGATGGGATATGATTGCATGCAGGCATCCTTCAGAAGTATGCAGGCTTGCCTTCCCCTGCTCAGCTTAACTCGATATTAAGCTTTTGAATCCTTCCTCATCATTCAGGTGGAGACATCACAGCTGTACAAGGAGTGACTGCATTTCCTTGCTTCTTGTCACCATGCATCTGTTCCTGCTCTAGCACTCCTAAAATATGCAGCCTATTCTCCCTTGCATCTCATTCATATTTGCAGGGATTTTCCAGAACACCTACATTTTGAGTTCTTCACAGTATTGCTGGATGCATCTTCCCAAGGGAAAAGACTATTGCTCTGAAAGAAGTATTTTTAAAATCTCTCCAGATAGGTAAGTAATAACTTCTACCGCCAAAGGAAAAATACAGCTTGAAAATGGAATGGAATGTAAAAGAATATTCCCTCCTGTATCTGGAAATCAACCCCCTCACCTGCTGGGAAGATTACTTTCTGTCTTATTTTCCTTTAACTAGATTTTCCACACACTGTGCCTTCTCTGTTACACAAGTGCCTTGCAAAGCCCAGGCTATGGTTGATTTATAAAAACTGCCAGCTAATAGGGTCACAACTGGTATTGCCATAAACCCAGGAATACTTATTTCCTTTACTATTTGCTCTGAGAACACTGCTTTTTAAAACTAAAATTTTACAAAATATATGCAGATAAGAAGAAAAGAATGCCCTTAGGACATAACACAGCTGAAAGCACTGTTTGTGTAACAGCAGCAATGGTCTTTCCAACAGCAGAGAAGTAACCATTGCAACAGAGTGTCAGCAGTGCTTTGTTCACGTAAGTGATGAATGAAGATTTTTGTATCTTTTTAAGAAGTTTAAATATTTTTCAAATTCCTTTCATTGTAGGACAGACACTTTTTTCATTTGCAGTGCTGTCTCATCAGTACTAAATCTGTACAAAACAGTGCTCAGAACCACAACCTGCTATTCACTCACATTCTCTGAGGGTTGGGTTTTAATTAACTGTATTTTCTGTAGACGGCAAACAATTTTTTAATTCTGTAAAAATTTATCCCATCAGCTGTGCTATATTAGAGAAAATTCTTTCTCCCTACAAGTCTAAAGCTGTGAGCCACTAAACTGAGTCTAAAGTGTTATGCTTATCTCTATATTGTCAGTCTGAAATTGTTCAGAGTAAAGACTGTAATAGCTAAAATATAGATCATTTTGTGGAATATAATTTTACACAGCAGTGGAGCAGTATAGCAAATAAAATGTCAGCCAAGAATGCTGTAGCTCTATGATCCCAGGTATATGCTGAAAGGTACACAATTTCTTCTTCGCGCTCAAATTTTGCCAGCATATGCATTAAAAGAGGTCAACAGTCCTGCAAGGTGCTGTTAATGCATAAAGCAATTTTCATGCAGTTTTCACACTTTCTATCCTAGAGAACTTCACAAAACTAATAATAAAGAGTATAAAAGATAGAGTGAGAGAAGACTAAAGAATTTCAGAGGACTAAATAGAAATGGTTAACATGCAGTGAAGCAGGGGAGGATCAGTGGTTTACATGGGGCACCATCACAGCCCTGCCTGGAACCACGCGGACCCTGTGGCTTCTTCACAGGGCACTGCTTGACACGGAGTGGCCATCCCAGATGGGCACTTTTCCTTCCCGGGATTCCTGCTGCACCATTTCCCTTCTGCTGCATGTAAGGATTGTGTCAGTACCGGGTAAGGCAGTTTACCAGGCTGAGAGAGCTCCCGAAATGCAGTGGAGCGGAACAGAGGAGCCGTTCTTGGTCAGAGCCAGCGGAGCCATGAGTGCCACTGCCAAGGGAAGGGGAGCACGGCAGAATCCTCGGCCAAGGAAGCACAGGGCTGACTTTTTCATGGAGAAGTGGCTGGATCACCCCATAAAAATGAGACCTTTGGTCTCTAGTTGAAAAAGACTCTCCAGAAGTATTTAATTCTGGTGTTGTTCTGATAAAAACCCAACTGTTTGTTTCAAAATTAACGGACATGTTTTAACACACTTTTCTGAAACCAGAAAAATAAATGAAGAATGCCTTTGGATTTGTTAATTACAATCAGTTTACATTTCTGATGTCTTCTTACTATCTTTTTTTAAAGTATCACACTGGTCTAGATTACATAAACACACTCTGACAGAATTATGTTTTTACCTGGAACATACCCTTGCAATAAGGTGCACACAGCATTGTGCTGAAAGTCCCAACAAAGCAGACTCTGCCTGTTCGCTCACATTAGCTGAGTCTTTGGCTGGTATTTCCATGGAAGGTATGCTGATCTTTCTAGTAGTGTCAATAGAATCACATTACTGCTCGAGTCATCATTTTCTAAAAGCTATTTGGCAGCTCACCATTCTTCCCCTACAGTTAGATTCAACACTGTTTACAGCATCTAATAAACAGGGTTAGTTATATACAAATTAAAGAGATCCTTCATTATTTTTCTTAATATGGTTAATTAATAATAAAATGCTGTATCTGCTTAAAAATGTTACTTTTTTTTTCCTTTGACCATGAATCCTAATGCTTTATTTGTGATATATAAGTTTTTAGCAACAATAAATGCTTTGTCTGCTTGATGCAAAGAGTTCAGTGGTTTAATTAAAGGGGATTAATTGAATTAACGAATTCAGTTAAACCAAATGCTTAGAAAGACAAGGTTAAAAAGTAGTTGTGTTATGCTATTCATTATTGTGTGAGTGTTCACAATCCACTTCAGCACAAGTCAGCTGGGTTAGCCGGAGTCACTGGTAAAGGCAGTTAAACCAACCTCGCTGATTTCACAGGGAAACAGGGTTTAACCACACTCATAAACAGCAGGAGAATAAGAGCAGAAACAAGCGCAGCTGGAGCACTAACAAAATGAATTACGGCATCACAGCTGAGATTGATAATGAAAACCCCTGGACAGTAACTTCTCAAACCAGTACAGCTGTTTCCAAATAGCCATCTGTCTGGGCCCCAGGGCTGTTTGATGTGTGGATACTCTTACATTAACTTAGCAGAGCTCAGTTAAGAAATTACAGAAACAGTGTGATAATATTGAAAGCTAATGTGATATAAGCAATATAAACTTACACTGGTTTAAGAAAAAATTGAAAAGGGGCAATTTTGCAACTTTCCTTGAAGTGGTGAAACAGCTGTGTGTCCTGGAGTCCTAAAATAAATGATTTGATGACAGGAAAGCTCTGTGAGAGTGATTAAAAGGAAATTTGTTTTTCCTTTTGAAACAATTGTCAAAGGAAGTTTTATCACTACATAAGTCTCCAAAACAACTTAAGTGTAGTTTATAGAAAGATTAAATTTCTTCAGACAAGGGAGTTTTTTAATCAATTCAGCTGTCAAATGACACAGTCCACCCTTAGCCCTTATTTTTCTTAGTTGCAGCATTTTGAGAATGAGTTCATCTTGTCCTCTGAAAATGAACTTGTAGTTTTCACGTTTCAGATTTTACATGCATGAAGACTGCAAACTATGCCTGTGTAATCATCTAATACGATGTTAATCTTTTTCACATTGGTGTGATATAGGTTTATTTCTTAGAGGTGGGAAACATCTCTGACTTTAACTGGTATCATAGACAATGGAATGTGTGAAAAAACATGCCTTGATGAGATGATGTAAACATTAACAAATTGAAAACAGAGTCCACGCCACAAACATGAAATTGCAATCACTTAAAATGAATTAGCAAGCCTGCTAGGTCAACCTCTGTCATTATCTCCAGGAATGCAATTTCCCAACAATTAACACTGACGGAATTAAGCATGTATTACAAAGAGAAAAATTAATCTTTCATGTTTTAAATTTATAATGAGAATAATTTTACGATAGGAAATTTGAATCCACTGTTTTCAGATATTCAAACCCAGATAGATCTGTGTTTTCTTTTAAAAAGAAAAGATGCCTACATTTTTTTACCAAGTAACCTCATAATAAACCATAGTAGAGAGGCTATGAGATGCCACTTGAAGAAAACTTGGATTGCTCTGCCAAAATTTTCTTTATATGACAGTCAAGTCTGCTGGAAGACAACTGAATGTCTCACTGATCTTATCTCGTCATCATTTTTGTGCACTGTTACTACATGATTTAATCTTCTAGGTCTAAGCTACTAAAACCAAGGATTCTACTTCCCTTACTGCATATGAACACCCCATACATATATACACACACATATAAACACAGTTTTCCCCTGTTGTGATGTATGATTTTGTTCCTCTGAGTTAATTATTTTCAGCTATAAAATATCCCTTGGGAAATTTCATGGAATAAATAAAACCTGATTTTTCATAGATTAAAACTGCAACATGAATATAAATAAATGTTTGGAGAATCTACACAGCCCTGGTTACAAACTCCTATCACCAAAAATTACCACTCCCCTGTAGTTCAGGGCAGAGCTTGCCCATCTGAGAGCAGAGCTGTGGCCGTGCCAGCGGACTGTAGGGCACATGGTGGCTGCTACAGCGTCATTTTCCCTCTCTTCATCACCTGAACGCCAGAGCTGAAGGAGCTCACACCTGCTCAGCTCCTGCCGTGGGGGTGGAGGTCACTTCCCTGTGGGAATTGGGGCTAAGCCAGCCCACAGAGGCTGGTAAAATTCAGACTGGTTGAGGAGCTACTGAATCCTGCATTAGCAGACAAAGAGGCTGGGCAAATAATCATCATTAAACCTCTGTGCCTAAGTGAATGGTAACTTGGCCCTGGCAGTGAAGCCTTGTCCACAAACAGGGCAAAAAAATAACACATGGCAGTGCCAGCTCTTGAAGCAATCTGGCCTCATTTCCCTTGGCAATTTTTTAGGTTGTTTGGGTTTGTTTTCTTTTTTTTTAGAACTGTACAGGCCAAGTTCTGCTGTAAATAACTACAGCAAAATGCCAATAGGATATTTACCAGATAGAAATCCCACAGTTCAGAAAAAGTGTACTACAACTCATCTGGCAAAAATCAGCATTTACATGATGAGTAGCTGGTAGATGTCTAATCCCTAGGAAATACTGTGCCAGCAAATCGTCATAGTCTTCCGAAATTATTGAATTTTGGCCCTATATTGTATTTTTCATTGCCATTTTCAGCTGCACAGGAAACTAAAGTGGAATAAGTAGAATTCCAAGAATAATGCTTGGAATAAGCCAAGCATTTTCACCAGACATTACCTTCTCCCTCAGGATTAGTGTCCTACTGTGTGGCCTATTTTTTAATACAACTCAAAGTATAAAAATTCAACACAATGTAAAAACAAACAAACAACCCAACCAACCAATGAAAAAAACCCACAATTTAATTCACTTACCTTTGGCTTCCTGCTTATTCCAGAATTCTTTCACTACCTTAGTAATGTGTCTCTCCTCTCTCAACTTCTTTTGCCACTGACGTAGCTCTTGTATTTCACTATCACAACGCGCCTGTGAAAGGGGAAGCAGAAAAGATTTAAATTACATACCTTGGTGTTACCCATTGTGAGAATACAATTTTTTTCACACAGCTGTGGCTGGACAAATATGTGACAGCCATCCTTTTTGCTGGGCCTGAGGTAAAAGCACAGTCCCAGGGGTTTACAGTTTTCAGCTGACACAGAAATAAAATCCACATAATTGACAAATCCCATCGAAAACATAAATATGTCTATTAGGGGATCACTTTGATTACCAAGGACTCCTGAGAATGAGATTGCAATGAGATGCTAATTCTATGAGTTAATTAAAATTTAAAGCCTTACGCTGAAAGGTATTAGTGCCTAGAAAAGCACAGCACTATAAAACCAACCCATTGACCAAAATAATAGAGCAGAAGGGGAGCATGAAGGGTCATACAGAAGGAAATTTATTCCATCAACCTGATTCACACCTGCCATCAGCTGCAAATAGGCTGACTGGCAATCCCACCCACACAATTTTCACAAACAGGAGAGCCATTAATCTGTTATTTAAAGTAATTGGACTGCATTACATGATATCTATTCTTTGTCAGTCAATCACCCCATGAAAGGCATAATTCTGCTTCCACAAAAAATTACAATAGTCAAAGGCCTTGATTTCATTCAGATGTACGTTGGATTTTTCTAGTATTGTTTTTGTACTGGTGTAGTTCCTACTAACATGAAAGTGATCTAGTTCTGCATCAACAGCTTTTACCACTTTGCTACCTATGCTTGTTGTAAGCAGGGTTTGATTAATTAGCAGTGTGTTGCCCATTGTTTACCTTGGCATTCACAATTACTACCTCCAGAGCATGAGATACTGTCCTGAACAACAGTGGAAGGGGACATGCCAGTATTACCTTGGACATTGGTGATTTATTCTCTTAGAGTCATACTCAAATTGTAATAGAATTATTTGTAAAATGCAGTTCCTGGGGTTTGGGGTTTTTTCCTAAACGTTACATATAAAAATGTCATTATGTTTCAGGACTACATTTAGAGAAGCTGTAGCTGCCCCATCCCTGGCAGCGTTCCAGGCCAGGCTGGAGGGGCTCTGAGCAACCTGGGCAAGTGGGAGGTGTCCCTGCCCACGGCAGCTGGGTTGGAACTGGATGATCTTTAAGGTCCCTTCCAACCCAAACCATTCCATGAGTCTGTGATTTAATGTCCCAGTAATTCAGTCTGAAATGGAACAACAAGCAGCAATAAGCTCAGTTTCTCCTGAGCACATTTTTGCTTGCAGAAAGATAACCACTTAGTTCCCTAGAAAATTTCTAAATAAAATTGTATTTTTTGTATTCATACGGGACATGGTGAAGAGTTTGCTCTGTGCTTTGAACTCTATTATATGCTCTTCTCCATTACACTCTGCTCTTCTCCCACTTTGCTAAGATACATACAGAGCAAAAGAGCATGACATAGTTTTCCACTAGTTCTAAAAACCCCAAACCTTAAAGAAAACAGTATAAATTATTTATCAAAAGTATTCTTTCCACCCAGAATTTTTCCTCTGTGGTGCAGCTAAGAATGCAATAAACAGTAGCTGAACTCCCAAAGCACTTTTCAATCCACTTAGGAGAAGATAACTTGCTGTGTTGCAGACAGTGTACTGGCAGAGCAGAAATACAATACAAGGTTGCTCGATCAATAAAAACAGCCAAGACTTTTACTCAGTGACCTGAGATCAGATACCTCTTCAACCTCCACTAATATCCCATTATACTGATATAGTTCTGTAATATCTCCTACAAAATTTATAAGGATTTCTTACAAGGTTGCTATGAAATTTTAAAAATTAAAGAAGTTACAGCCACTAGTGATAACTTCAGCTATACAAAAAAATAAGATCACTTTCTAATAAATCCATTAAATACTATTTGCAAAAATAAAATATAATCCAAACACAGAATAATTTCTTTAGGCTTACAAGAGACATTTTTTTCTTTTATGCTGCCATGCATGCTTTTATAAGCCAAATAGATCCCTATTACATGGAGTCAGTTTGTCTGCACAGGAAAGGGTTAAGGGAATGCTTATGGGACACAAGCATATAAATGACAGCGGTGGAAGAGGCAGGGGGATGGAGAAATTACTACCTCTATATTTAAATATAAAATTTCTGAAAACATGATGTGTCCATTTACAGCTTCAGCTGTGTAAGACCTGTGTTTTGGCCCATGACAGGGCCACAGTCATTTCTGTACACTGAAAATGAAGACAATAATTCTTAACAGTTAAAAGATAAAAGGCAAGTATAGGAGATTCTCTATAGTCTCCCTAAGCAAATAAAACAGTGACAGTGCAGTGAAATACACAGGGAAATACAGAGTTCTGAGATAAAGGCAGAGTCAGACTCAAATACTCCAAAGTCAGCATTAAATCCAAGCAGTAAAATGAGCTCCCAGAACAAAGTGTCTTTTTAGGAAAGTGACCAAAAAAGGAAAAAAGAACATAGATACACCACCTGCATTAAAACATGTGACAGGGATGTAACAAAATACATAAAAACGTTCCAAATATGTTTAATAGATTACCGTTTAGCATAGTTATAATATAGTTTAGCATAGTGATAATTCCTTAGAAAGTAGTCTGGTTTGAAACCAGAGTGCAATTCTACCATGATGGAAAAGCCATGACTTAGCAGCCAAAATCTCCAGGCAAATAAAGAGAGAGTCGAGAATCTTGTACAAACAACTGCCATGTCTCTCCTGCACACCAGCAATCCCTGAGGCCCTGCAGGGCTCTTAGCTTGGAAGGGAGAGTTCACTCCTACCCATGTCCCTTGGGCTGAGTCTACACTTGCCGTAAATAACAGGGAATATTTGTGTGACCTTCTGGGTTTAAGCCTTTGCTGGTAGCCACAACTCGCTGCAAAGCAGTATCAGCTGTGATAGCAAAAGCACAACTACACAGTGCAAGACAC
The DNA here is from genome assembly GCA_013400735.1 of Pomatostomus ruficeps. Taxonomy (NCBI): domain Eukaryota; kingdom Metazoa; phylum Chordata; class Aves; order Passeriformes; family Timaliidae; genus Pomatostomus; species Pomatostomus ruficeps. The sequence continues at coordinate 199,137 of VYZT01054099.1, forward strand.
AAAGCAAAATCGAAGCATTTTTATCTTTAACTCAAAGGACATGTATAAAATAGCACTGAATATTTACAGAATGCTGTCCAATTTCAACTCTTAAGATATTACAAGATTTAGTCAAAAAACCCATGCTTTCAGTGCTAGGTGAGAACACATTGCACAACAGATAAGGATAACACTAAAGGTTCACCCAGAGACATCAGAGGAAATTCTATTAATGAAAAATTACTGTTAGTCTAGAATAGTTATGCAAATTTTAAAGATTAAAAAGACCCCATTAAAAAATGGCACTAAGCAAAGATTCTGCTAGAGGGATGAAGGAATATATCATCTTTTGTTGGAAAAGTGCCTGGAAAATTGACACCAAGGCATACTGCCTTGGCCTGTGACAGATGAATGGAACCTCAATAGAAAAGGATGGTGGAAAGTGAAAAGGAAGAATTCTGATGACAGAGCTGTCTCAAGTCTTATTTGAGTGCCCCTCCTGGCCCTCAAAGAGCCCTCTCAAGATGATGTCTTTCTTTTCTGTGATCCCAGAGAACTCAGCAGGTGTATTTTCCAGTGCTGTTTGTTCTGGAATTCAGTTCTTGATTAAACCTGAAATAATTGTCAGAATGCCCATCAATGTCTTTGCATGAAAGATTGTGGCAAGGACTTGGTTGATGGCCGCCATTAATTATTACTACAACAATTAAACAAGTGTTTTTCTGAAATGTGCTGCAGATAAGGATGAATGTACTGTTTTGATCATGTTTTATTATCAGAATTCTCAATATTCTGTACCTATAGCTTTCCCCCCCCTTTACATAGAAAAACCTTTACTGCCAGATACATTTTTGCAATTTTTGCCATGTGCTTTTGATACTGGCATGCTCAGACAGCTGGAGGTAGCAGAAACAAGTGAAGTATCACAAGAAGACATGATGCTCAGTCAGTTATATAACTAGATAAACTCTACTGCCTAAATCAATATGGTCAACAAAATACCTCAAAAAATGGTCTGACTCCATAGAAGATGTGTCTTAGAAGACCAATGATGAAGCACCCTGTCTCTCCATCACAGTATCGTGTATCTGTGTGCTCATGTTTAACTAGCCAGCGTTATCACACTGTGTAAATTTTTATTTCAAAAGCAGTATTTAAAAGTTCTAAATCTTCTGAATTATAAAACAAGGTTTAGTGAAAAACTTCAGAAGAGAGTTTAAAATTTTGACACATTAATATCCTCAGAATGCAAAAAGGCATTATTTGTAAGTGTTCAGTTATCAGTCATTAACATTAAATCAGTGTTAGTTGGCTGAGCTATTTATTTTAAAAGCAAATAATCTGAATTCTTTGGTAATTTTTCATAACATACTTATCATTAATGTCATGAAATCCCATTTAAGCTTAGTGTTCTCTTAATCTGCAAGCCCAAGAATAACACATTGCCCTATGTAGTAATTTGTTACTAATGGTTTTTATTTTCTATTCTGATTGCAATTTTTAATTTTTAAAACCCCATGTTCTTTCACCTCAAATAAGGTAAAACATTAATAGCTAATTTCATAGCCTGAATTAATTTTTTTTATGTCTCCTTTCATAGCTAGAGTTTCTCTCTCATTTCTGGCAACTGGCTTAGAATGCTAAATACCAGTGTGAAAATTCTGAAGTGCATCTATACAAGGAAGGATTGTGCCCCTCACAAGCTTGCAGAGAAGCAGAAGATATCTGAGCAACCTTGCAGTGCTCAGCAAACATAACTGTTATTGGATAATGGTTGCCTCCACTGTAAGGATGCCTGCAGGGATACTGTCAGTGCTAATTAATGTTAGTGTCAATGCTGTCTCTGCTTAAAAAAAGAAAAAGAAAGGAAAACGAACAAGCAGAAAGAGTCGCAAAAATCCATCAGTCAAGAAGAACATTTCAAGGTATTTCATCGTCTTTGGCTGCACAGCACATTATAGGAGCCACTTAGGTATTCATGCTTGTTAAAAATAGTAGAGACCTTAACAGAGAGTGTTTTATCCTGATTGTTATTTAAAGAACACCTGACATCCAGAGATGTCTCACTGTCCATCACAACAAAATTGTTGCTATATCTGGAGGCTATTTAGAAGCTTAAGTTTTGATAAAGGAAGTCAAAGACATTTCTTCATCACCAAAGTCACCTGAATTTCAAGTCCATTTCTTCCCAAGGTGTGAAGGTATTAGAACTTTATAAAAAAAAATTGACAGAATTTGTTCAGGATTTTCAAAATAATTTATTTAGTATCACAGGGTTTGCATAGCTGTTAGCCTCCAAAATAATAGTATTGGACAATTTTCTTTGTATTTATTTTGTGCACCTTGCTTTTTCCCTTTAGCTGGGAATGGCACAAGTGCTGTATTGCTATTATGCTTTACAACAGCTGCTTGCCATTTTGTTTTCTTTTTCACTGAATAACAGCCTGCATGCCTCTCATAAGTCTCCTGTCTCATTCTTGGTCTCAATTCCCTGTCCTTTCTGTCTGTACGCTTTTATTTCTCAACAGATCTCACCAATCCGCCTTGTGCACCTCAACACTCACTCACATATCCCTTCATGAAGCAAAACAACACTCCATCCTTTAGAACTACCCAGAGCAACTTTCAGTTAAAGAAAGAAGATTGTTCAGTGTTAATTGCACTTCGGAAAACCAAATTTCTGTAGATTTTTTTGTTGGGGAAAACAGTGAGATTACATCAGCATAAATGCCTGTGAAAAAATTGTAGTCACTAGGCATAAGGCAGAGCAACATCCAAAGCCAATGAACCATAGGGGTCTCAGCAGCTATTTATAGTATCCCCTGCTTAAAATTTATGTAAGGATTTTCCCTGGGGCCTTCACAGTCCTACAGTTTTCAACATCAAGCAAAATAATTATAGATTACTCTTACCCGATAACCTCTCCAGAAGGACTGAATTACTAAGCTTGCTTCTTCTTCTGACAGAAGCAGAGATAGAGGAATTGGTGGTCTAGGACTTAAAAAAAATATTTTTTTTTAAGCAGACAGCCTATAAATGTAAAACACTATCTTCCCTAACAGTATGTTTTATCAAAAATCCACAGAGAATATCTCCTTTTCAAATATATTGTTACATACACAACAATAATTTCTTCTTAAAACAATAGTATACAAATGGCACATCAAGCACAGTCATCTTTCTTATTCTTCTACACGTATTTCAAATTGCCCCTATTGTGGTAAGGTTTGAGGGGGCAGGGGCAGGTGGGCAAGGGAAGCAGTCTGCCATTTGTAAAGCAGAGGAGGTTTTCACGTGTATGCAACAACGAACAGACTGAGGATGTAAATGTTTATGACATGAAATACACAGAATATAAACACATCTTAGGACATTAATTTACATTATAATGTCACTTTAAATGAAAACGTACTGAAGAATAATGATTAGCATATCTGCATAGCATTAATCCATGTTTAGGAATGTCTAAACAAGTTCTTAGAATGCTGAAATTTTGCTTTTGATAGCATAGATACTTTTTTTTGCTGATAAAAGAATGTTATACATTTGTGAACGCAACTATTTTCAGCCAAAATATATGACAGTTTGAAAGAATTTTTGGTGATTCTGTTGCTACCAATTTTAATGGGAACAAGCTAGTAATTAAATTCAGCCATCAGTAGCAAAATCTCAAATGACTACATCAAACCTGGCTTCCCAAAAGCCATTTTCTGTGGGTGTTGATTTATTTCTCACACAAAACAATGAAAAAGCATCCACGGGAAAGGATGAAAAAAAATTTAGTTTCTAGACTGTTTTATAAGAAATGGAATGTACAGCTAATGAACTATAGGGTAATAACACCTTTACAAAGAGAAGCCTTGGCAGGGCACTAGAATGGCTGCCAAGAGCCACTCTCCCTGCGTGGGGAACAGACTGAACACAGCCTTGACTTGGAAGAGCACAACATCATGAATTTGGATGCAGCACCCACCTACAGACACCTGCAGCCCATGCTGGAACATGATCAATAGTATTTATGCTCTAAAGACACATACACTGCAAAGCCCTTCAATAACAAGCTCTTTATTTATGCAGTCGTACATTTTCTGGCCGAAACGCTGCAGTATCTTTTGGAAATTTATTTATGGCATATTACAGCCCAGGCTAGGAGGCTTGACAGCTTACATTTTCCTTTCACTTAATTTCATTCATATTAGTCTCTGCCCTAGTAAGCTTCCTATGCTCTCTGACGTCTTTCTCTTAGGGCTTGTCTGTGCTGCAGGAGCATTTCAACTCAGAGCACAACCTTACCTCTTATCTAATGCTACATTGACTACACCGTTTTAGTCTGTGTACTCAGCTAAATTGGTCTCATCCCCATGTCAGCTGGGTTTTGGCCTACATTTATTTTAATGTGAAGTAAAACCTTGGTCTGTTTGGAAAAGTCGAAATAAGGCAAAAAAATAAAAAGCAGTCTCTCCATTGAGCGAAGCAGTCTCAGTTCTGTGAACATTAATTAGCATTTCTCCTGCTCAGGGGAAATCATAAGTGCTGGACAAGCAAGGCTTCCTGAGCTAACAGCTTCTTATAATCAGACTTAAAAATCTGAAGTTGGACTGTGCTGGTTTCCCTGATAGGCTTTCATCCTCTGTTCTATTTTAGATCTTTTTGAAAACCAAAACTTAGGGAAAATCACAGGAAGACCTACATATTTTACAGTAGTTATATCAAAGACACAGAACTTTCTCTAAGAATAAGTACATCTCCAAAGAACAACTTGAGATTTTCTCCTAGTCTGTAAGGTCAACTCTAGCATTGCTTTCATTTTCAAATTATAAAAATGTCTAGTTTATAATCCAACACTAAAACTGAGAAAGCAATATAAAAAATCAAGCAAGAACAGGACTTATTTTTCAGTATGACAGTCACTGGCAGATATCAATCCTTTCAATGGCACAGCTTTAAAGACCAGAAGTCATGCCAGGTCCAGTTTGGTCTGAGGGAATAAATGGAGAACATATACAATTGGCTGCAGGTCAAATAAAAATAGAATCTGAGCAGAGGCAATCACCCCTCAGCAGTGAACGAGGGAAAGGGGAGTGTGGCATTTGTGGCAGAAGGCAGCTGCATGCCTCCAAGATGAAAACTGACAGTACAATGCACACTAACCATATTCTGCTTATTTAGTCCTTGATTATGCACGATCTTAAAAGTCCATGCATATCTATTTTGACATACCTATATTGTTTAACATAAGTTGCACCTGCAAAAGAACATCAGTAAAATGATTTTTCTTAAGTATTTCATTTTACCAAATCTGCATAAGGAGACCCTGACCAAAGTTAAATTGCAGAAACATGTTTCTTGCTTTCTGAGCAAACTTGTACAGATCTCAGTTCTGTGAGATACTCACCGCTTGTATGACATCAAGCAAGTGGAGTTTGGCACCCAGAGACACAAAACAGACTTGCATTAAATAAATGTAGGAGACATTGAAAAAGGTTCTTATTGAAGACATATATCTGATTTCCTCATGGACAGAAGATGGAGTCTCAATGAATTCTGAAGAAGGGGGGAAAGAATCCCTCCATTATCTTGTCTCCAAAACAAACTAATCTCTGAGGATCATGGTCACAGTGATGGGCACCAAATTCAGGCAGTATTTCCACACAGTAATGCCCAGAAACTCTGCCTTCACATTCCCAATGTGTCCTACAAATAGGCCTGATTCCTTCCTTGGAAACAAAATTTAAGAAAAAATTTAATCAAGAAAATTTTCAGTATATATAATTCAGGCTTTTGTAATGGCTCTTCCTGTTCCAATCTGTTCCCTAACAGTAAGAGACAAGCCTCGCATTGACCCACCAGCCTTGGAGCCAGGTGCCTGCAGAGAGCAGCAGTGCCTGGGGCTCGTGGGCTGCAGGTGAGAGGGAATAGGCAGGTGCAGTCACAGAATGGTCTGGGTTTCTCCCTGCTCTTGGAAATTCTTCTCTAGAAATATTGAAGCAACCCTAATGAAAAGGATGAGGCCTCCCAAGTTTCAATACAACAGCCACATTCCCTTCACCTTTAGCTTGACTGTGATGGTTATTGTTCTTGAATATTTAGATCATGTACAAACACAGGCAATGACAGAGTCACTGAAAAATTCATAATCCAAAAGAACAGACCAAAGAACAGGGATAAATAGAAGACACACAAGTAAATGACCATGGTGATCTGCATAACTCTTAAAAAAAAGGATTCTGAGAGTCTTTGGCTTGGGAAGTACTCAAAAAAATCACATGCTGGTCTGCATAACCAAAAAAACTCTTCTGGAAATTTGTCAAAGTAGTTCTCTTTCATATTTCCAATATTTCTTATTCCTAATCATGGAATCTAGGAACACTGCAGAAACATCTGCCTTCATCAGGTCTTTCTTCTTACATGCCTATCTAGATCTCAAAAAATGTGCAATAATGAAAAAGTATTGTTTTGATTTAAAATAAATGTCTCAAAAATCTTTGCTGATAAATACTAAGGTCATTTACCCAAAAAGCAGGAAAAAGGTGTTTCATAAGCAATCAGACACTGAAGGACTGATTCATCTGACTTGGTATTTAAAATCAATTAGACATATTGATCAAATATTACACAGGCACTGTATAAGCCTCTCAGGTTCCCAGGGAAATATTCCCACAGACTCTTGACAAAAATACCCTGGAACATTTTCGCAGGTCAAACAGAGTGTGAACTGAGACCTTTCTTTGTAACATTTGCAGTATTAATACAACTATTCCAGTCAGAAATAAAATCCTAATCACTGGTTTTCTTTTGCAACCATCTAAATGTACTAGAATAAGATTATTAGTGTTTGAAGAAAATATACCCATACAAGAAGACATTTCAGTGCATTATATGGCGAGTACATTTTTGAAAGAGTGTAAATGTAGGAATAACCAAGTTTAATCTTCTTAAAAGAGGAACTGCAAGCAAGTAGACATTTTTGAGTGTGACTCCTGTTAGTTAGCAGGAGTCTGAACTCTTCTTCTTTATTACCTTGTCTAAATAAAAGCTCCTTGATACCGTCAATAGTGAAATGAATTTAAAAATGTTATAAATATATTTGAGAGTATTATCACAGTGGCCATAGTGAAAATATGCATTCAACTATTAAACACATACCAACTATTTATATACTTGCTTATCTATTTAAAATGAAGAAAAGATGTGGTAAAAAGAAAAGAGCGTGGAACTAACATGAGAAAGTAGTTATGTGGGGAGACAAAGTCATGTAACCAACAGGAGACTGAGGCAGAACAGGTGATTTGTAACAAGAATGTCAGAGGAATTGGAGGAAGCACAGCAAGAAGTCTTTGTAGTGAGAACATGCCAAAAAATAGCAGAGCAAGAATCTTTTGTCTTCAGTTCTGTCTGAAAATTGCAGAGGATTTCTTGCCTCTCAATACGCTCTCTCCTTGGGGAGGCCGTGCCCATTTTCATGCTACAACTCAGTCCCCTGTGCTTGCATAGTTGCTACATATTTTGGAAGTCACAAAGCATTGCCTCAGCTTTCTCTCTCGTAGCACCAATATTTATGTAGTCTGTGAGAGTGTTTGTGGTCCTGGACTGCAGGAAACCAAACATGGACCTATTCCAAAGGCCACTCATGTCACCGGGAAAATGTCCATCTATGTTTGTGTACTTTAGGTCAGACTTTGCATGCTGGAAACATGAAAAACTCCCCTTAGTGCTCCAACAGCAACATTAGGAAGATATCACAAAGCACTAATAAGTTCTCGGTTTTCTCATTGCCATTTTGACAACCTTTACATAAACTAAGCATTTTTTAATGCATCAGATATTACAGCCATAAAATCTTCAACCCCATAAAGCACCATTACAAAATATAAGTACTTTACACAAAAAATTCCTGCAGTTTTTCAACACACGGTTTTTAAGTAAAAATTTCTCCTTTGTTAATTTGAATTCTGCCACATTACTTGAATGGCAATTTTTACTTGGAAACACACGGAATAACATCCACTGAGATGCATTTGTTGGACTTTTCTGTTATTAAAATTAAATGTTATTTAAAGCTCCAATTATTAAAGAAAATTAAATAAGAAAAGATAAGGCAATTCAAGCATACTCCAAACATGGCTGGTTTAGACACAAACCAATGAAATATGGCAGTGTGCAGCAAGCAGAGCCTGTAGAAACTGGGCATATTATGGAAAGGAAAAAAATCAGTCACCCGTGCAAAATTACCCCTACTGGCCATCTGAGAACTGACAATGAAGTCAACTGTAAAAGCCAGCTGAGACCAGCAGACTTCTCCTAATTAAAATATTTGGGGGAGGGAGAAAAAAATAATCAATGTATATATATGCATATAGAGATATCTGGCAAAAAGCCACTACTGCAAATATAGTCATCATTTATATCTTAGCTGCCCACTTCATTAAAGCCATGATAAATTTATTTTCTCTATGTCTGCACACTTGTTTTGGTACACACAGATAGATCAAACCAGGAAATGTGTCCTTCTGACCTGGGTAGCAAGTAAAGATCTCTAATTAAAAAAGGAGAAAATGCAGATTAAAAAAATCTTGTGAGTTACTTTTTATCTGAACTTCAAAAGACAGGAAACCACTTACGCCTGTTCGTTACACAGATGCATAGACCACTCTCTTTTACTGGATGTAAGGGTCAAGGGTTTAAGTTGAACAATGCTGTTCTTTTATTAAATTCACATGCCAGACTTTTGTGATATCACTTTTTCAGAGCACTTTTTTATCAATTTCTTCACATTTCTTTCATTAATATGCTAAAGAAGTTTGGGAAATGAGGCTGCCATGTGACTCAGACTATCTATGCCAGTAAAGTAAAATTTCAGAGGGATCAGAGCACAATCAGAGCTCACTGACTTCCCCTGGCCCCGATTCAGTACACAGAGCTTGGTTACTTGTGACTGAGCCTCAGTGCTGTTCAACCAAAACACCACTGGAAAATGCTGACAAAAAGCAACTGTGGTGCTCATTAGCATATTTATAGGATGACAAAACATTCACAGCCCTAATTCTATTTCCTTTCCTTGGTTCTATCAGCAGTCTCAAGTGGAGGACCAGGTACATCCCTTTGTATCTCAGCAGGTGCCCAACAAACGTGTGCTGGTTTCATGTTCAAACTCAGCTTCCCTGCCCTCTGAAAGGCACAGCTGTCCTTTAGGGCAACAGAAATATCTGGGAGCTGAGATGGAGATTACAAGTCAACATTGAGGCTGCTCCTTCCATTGCTTTTGAAATCTGTTTCAGGAATTGAAGATTCCCAAGGGATGTAATATTTTGTCAGTGCTACTGGTAACACACAGAACTCAGGGGAAGACAAGGTACCTATACCAAGATGTCGTAGCAATTCGTACACTAAAGCTGGAAACAAATTCAAATTTTACAAGCTCCTTCACCTACAATAACCAGGTTTTGCAGGTACAAGGTTTGCATTTAAAATTCTGAAAACTGATGCAGCATTTAGGTCTCCTTATACGGGAAAAGTAGGCTGCAAGATCTCATTTAGAAACACATTGTACAGAGAGCGAAGCTCATAAGACTGTGGCTTTGACTATACTTTAAAAAAAAATTGTGCTTCAAAGAAGAAACTGGAGGCACTGGAGGAGAGCCAAAGAAGTCATACTCAAGTATGGAATATATTAAAAAAAGCTGGATCTCTGATAGAACAAAAACAATATTCCTCTGGGGTTTTTTTGTTTTGGTGGGTCTTCTTGGGCTTTTTTTAAGCATTAAGACTGCTTGGCACTGATAAACCCATCTAAACAGTTGGGATAAGGATGTTTCCCAACAAAATTTGACCAGAACTTTTCAGTATATTGTCTCTTAAATATTCTTAATCCTGTTAAAAAAATGAAAACTCCTTTAAAAATAGAAACGGACATGACAATAAAAAGCACAGAATCCATTACATTTTAAGTGTGATATCTGGAAAGATATAGTAATAAACTATGTATGACATATCCAGAAGGACACAATAATAAATTCTCTTATTTTTATTCTTATTTAATATTGCGGTCTTTCACTTTGCTCCAATAATGTGTACTTCATATGCAGCATTTGTTAAATCTGTAATTTTAGGATAAGTTCACTAAAAGTAGTTATTTAGCAATAATTTTAATAATTATTATTTTGAGGGTCCACTTATTTAGAGGATTTAAGATGAAGTGCATCAACTTAAGTAGGACTCTGACACTCCAGTGTCCTTGTGGAGCTGTCACTCCGTTATTTAGGAGCACCACTGCTAACAGAAGCTGTGAGTCATTCAGGCTGTGATTCCACAGTGTATTTCTCTGTTGGCAAAGCTGACATAAGCAGTTCCTGCCACCACCTCTCCATCTTAGCAGCTCATTTGTTCTGTTCACCTTGCCCTGAGCCCTTCATTTTCATCCTCTGCTTGTGCCAACACACAGGTTTGCCACGTCCAAGGAGAAGCAGACAGGAGAAATTATCTGTGTTTTAAACAGCTGTACAAATCCTCTTCACACATTTTGGCAGAGAGACTCCTGATCAGAACAGGGCCCTGATCAGAACAATAAGGCACCCTACCAAACAGAAAAGGTGATATTAGAGTGCCTACAAGCATTTTGGGGTGAAGAACAGGGGACAGCAGGGAACATTTTGGCCAGCTTTACCAAGGGCTCTTCTGTGTACTTAAGAAATGATACAACAACCAGGCTGCAGTTCATGCTCACTTTGCAAAGCACAAAATCACAGCCTTAAATGGGAATCTTGTTGGCAAGCACTGTGTTTGACAGAATGGAACAGATGTGTCCCACCACAGCAGTGGCAGAACCGCACAATGGCTGAAGGTATCGGAGTTGAGATGAAATGGGTCATCCTCCAAAGGGATCTTGTCCTGCAGAAACTTCCTACACAACTCTCACCACATGACTACCTCTCAGAAAGTCAAAGTTAACGCTCTGGACACAATTGCCAGATTATCCACAAAGACCTGTGACAGGCAAGGCGCTTTCCTCTTGCTCCATTGGTGTCTCAAGGTTCCAAGTGTCACATGTCAAGAATTCAAAAAAGCTCAATTTCCACTTATATTGTGTAATAAAGTAAATGTATGTACAAAGATATTAACCTCTGTATTTTCACCAACTACCAATTCAGACTCCAATTAAGTTCTCAAATTGAAAATTTTCTTTAAAATCTGACCTCTCTTAGATTTTTATTCTCTCACTGTGGACTACCCCTTTGCTTTTCTCACACAGCAGCTATATTTTAAACCAAAAGCAGTCTCAAGGACAGCAGCATTTCTTTCAAAGCTACTGTGCTGCTTGGTTCTACAAAAATAACAAGGAATACATGATTGATGCTGCCAAAACAAGTGTTCATTCCTCAAAGTCATAAATGTCTGCAGAAATGCATCCTGACACCAAGGATTGTAACAGGTATTTCGAAAACAGCTGCTTACAGTTAGAGAAGAATTTCTTGACTATACCCTCAAAGATTTCCAGAGGAGGAAGCAGCACTGAAAACACTGCTTTACTCCCAGTACAAAGATGTTCATAATACTACCAGACTACTCAAATGTCCTGCACTCTACTATTAAAATGTTTAGGAATTCTAAATTATCTGTGACCAATTCTGGTACAAAATACCTTGTAAGTAACACACCAGCAAGCTAGAAAGTATCACCTCATTCTTTGCTGCACACAGTAAAGGGCATTTTGAGGGCACAGTTACAACACATTGAAGCTCTATTACTGTTTTGGGATAGCAGGGGCCAAAGAATAAAAGGAGAAAAGATGACTCTGACTACTGCAATAACTTACTGGTCCTTCAGCCAGTCCTTAACAAAAGGAATGGAAAACAATTCTGTGAATGACTCATCCTTCCTCTTTGGGTTCTTGCTAAAGAAAAAGAAAAACAACTCATATTAATTTAAATTTCAGCTATTCAATTTGCAAATTAGTGCCTTTGAATCACTGAACATACTTAGTAGCAAAAAAACATTATTAACTTACTTGTATAACCACTCAGTTAGGAAATCAGAGGCAATAAATTTGGTTCTTTTTCCCTAAAGATAGAAGATAGTTTCAAATTATTTATTATCTTTGGACTGCTCATGTGTTTAAGCTAAATTGACTGCTTTTATTAAATAAAATATACAGTACATTACTCTATTTTATTATTGCTACTGCCAACAGTCAGTGGCTCAGCCAAAATTTTAGAAATTTTGTGGAATGATTTCAAGACAAACTATTAGTGAGAAAATTCTACATATATTATCTTGATATTTGCTGCAGTTTATCTAGAACAAATATCTCTGAATGGCGCTCTTTCTAAGTGGCAATTTCATTGTGAAGAAATTAAGAGAACTCATTCATACATGAAAATATGTTGTAAATTCCTTGCCATTTTGTTTAAAGTTCTATTATTATACTCAAAAGACTTCATTTCTTCCAAGACACAGAAGGAACATTGACTGGATATTGTTTCCTCCTGCATGGAGCCAGCTTGAAGACGTTGTGAATACACACAGGCAGAGTATTGTATGGCTGCTCTGCCCACATCATCTGCTGGGGGACCAGAAAGGAGGGCAAAACCAAAGGAAGGCTGATGTCTGTCCACAGCCACAGGTACCACAGACATTACAGAGAACCTGGTAAAAAGTTCACAACCTGGAGCTTCACAGAGAAGCATTTGTGCCTTTTGCTCCCAGTTCTCAATCTTAACCACCAAAGAGAATATTGCGGAATGCTTTGCAGCAGGTTTTCCTTAGGGACTCATGCAGCCCGTACCACAGCCAGCCATTCAGAGCATCAATTTTGATAAAGCTAGAATGGATTAGGAAATCCTTTTTTTTAAGGATTTCCTCTCCACATTCCATCTTGACAGATTGGATGTATAAATGAGTACAGGTGCACATTCTGCTTATCACAAACCACAGTACCCATAATGTGAAGAATATAACATGGAGTTCTTGTAGGAATAACTGAAGAGCTGGATAAGTATCTTCAGAACCCTTTGGACATGAGATGTGTCATGGATGCACACAGTCACAGTGAACCCTGACAGACACGGAGCCCCTGCAGCCCAGAGGCACCAAGTGCTTTATCACAACAGCAGCCTTTGAGCTAAGAGCAAGCTGAGCTCCCATCCCAACACTTACCCTGTCAAACAGCAGATTCAACTGTAATTATTGCTTCTTAGGAAAACAATTCACACTGGTCAAATGCTTTTGTGAAACTGCTTAATGTCACAAAAGAGGCTGGAGACTTGATTAAAATGTAAGAAATTAAGATGCTACTACCACTTGCTAAGGAAAATACAATAAACATGTAATTGGAAATTTAACGCATGAAGAATGATTTTATGCATTATCCTCAGATGTGAACAGAGAGGCAGGGAAAATGCTCTACATGGCATCATTCTTTCAGTTCATGGTGTATGTCATAACCTGGGGGTCAGCCACAGGTGAAGTGGAAGAGGAACACTGTGTGAGGTGCTGACTGCCCAGGGAAGAACACAGGGGTCACGTAGCTGGGGGATGACAGGTGAGAGGTTCAGTGCTAGACTACAGGGCAGTCCTACAGGAACCCAGGAAAGCTTTCACTTTTCTGAGAGAATCTTACCCTTGGTGGAAATACAGTCTGACTTCCACAGAAAAAACAAATGAGAGATTTAAAAAAACAAAGAAATCAGAAGAACAGAAGAGACCATCATAAAGCAATCACCAGTCCCGAGCCACATGTGCCCTTATGATCTGTTTTGTGACAAGCCAAGCTTTGGGGTTCAGGTAGGGCTCCATTAAGTGCTTGGCTTGAAAGAAACACAGCTTCTCATGCAATTTGCACACTTATGCTAATACCAGATACTGTTCCAAGAAGCCAAACACCTAAAGAGACCAACACTTTCACTGCTGAGCTTTCTGTGAGTCACTTTAGATGCTAAATGGACAAATGTTGACTTGAACAGCATCTGTAAGCAAATAGCAGAGTCTGATTGTCACTGTGCAGCTATTCTCAATCACAGTAAGAAACTGGGTCCCATTACTTAGGGAATTGTTTCAGAGAATAAATTCCACACTTTGACAACAAAATTCAATTTAATCTAGCAGTTGTAATTTAATCTGTTTTAAGTAAATTGCTTTGCTTTTGCAATGAGAAAAAATTATCAGAACAGGGTTGTCAAAACAGCCATCACCAAAGGAGTCAAATTCATCTTGTTTTATCCTTGTTAGAGGCAGTGAACTTAGCAGAGAGGAATTCAATCAAGCTGAATATTTTTTTATTTTATTCTCTTTGCCTGGAAACAGTTTATTTTGCTAGTGAATTAAATCATTAGTTGCACAGCAGTCAACATTTATAAAGGGGAAAAATTACATAAATTGACCTGCCTTTGACACATTCCTCCTATGCCGCATGAATCCGGATAAAAAACAGGAAATATCTGTACAATGTGCATTGTTAACCTGCAGATGTGTTTATAAACTGTTTATATTCAGAATTCATTTTCCATTTTTCAGTTTAAATATTATGTGCTTGGTAATAATCATGAAAATATATTGGTGATCAGAAGAAGGCAAAGTCATTAGGAAACCCTCTTCCATTCCCTTTCCCTGATCTATCATACTTTAAAATATAATATATTCCATTACAGAGCCTGATACAGCTTCCTCCTTCTGTGATAGCTAACTAGAAAGAAAAGTCAGAGTTATGCTAATAAAAGCATTTATACATTGATCAGTTTTAATGCTGAAAAATGAATGCATTAGTCAGTTCTCATGAGAGAAAAGATTTAAGAAAATAGTCTTTCCCCTGGAGGCATTCAACAGCAGATGGGATAAAACACAGGAGAACTTATGGTAGGGAAAAAAAAAGAAAATCAGTGAGGGAATACTCTGCGCAACCTAGTAGGTTTCTTTCATCTCTAATTTAAAAACAAAGCTTCTGCAGACTGTTCTCGTATTTATGTCAGTTTGAAGTCTGCACATCCAGCAGCTGGTGGTTTTTCTAGGCTTTAGCTTTTCAGATTTTTTGTATGCATCACATAATGCAAAAGAACCTACTTTAAATTCAATGTCTAAATTTTTATGTTTCTTTATCACCTCCCAAAAAGATCTTTCCTACACAAATCCCTACTTTCATCACAACCATTTCCCTTTCCTGACTCTCCCATGTGATTGTACAGTTTTCCTCTCCAGACATGGATGCACCTGCTCTGTTGGCCCCATGATCTGATCTCCCTTAACACAATTTCAATTGCTCAAAAGCTCTCCTATTTAACTTTTCAGTCTCTTCTCACTCATCTTAATTTCCCTTCAAAACATGAAAACCTTTGGTCCCTGTCATCCAAATCCCACTCTTCATTCTCTCTCACCATTCCCTCTCTCTTTTCCCAGGCTCATTCAGCATTGATTGCAGACAGTTTGAGCATTCCCCCCTTCCTTCCAGTGCTTCTTCCATTTATCTTCCACTGGTTTATTCTACACAACTGCCCTTTACAGGCTTTAAGGATTCATGTCTAGCCAGAAGTCAAACCCAGTATTCTTTACTCATCCTTCATGATTTCAGTTAGCTTAATGACAATTCATCTTGTTCATCTCCTGTTGTCTCACAAATTCCATGAATCTTTATTGCCCTTGTATTTGTGAAGCTATATTCCAGTGTGTTTATCCCAAGATTCTTTCTCCCTGTTCCTATTTTGCTCTGGGTTTCTAAGGACTCTGGTTTTTGATCCTAAAATTCAGTTCAGGTTATTTCCTTATCCATTTTAACACAAATTATAGCAAGTCGGGTTTTTCCCCTCCAAATCCATACAGAAGAACACATTTCTTACCAAACAAAAGTATAACTAGATATCACATATTTATGTCAGATAAGGAAACAGAATGTCCAAGCATAAGCACCTGGACAGCAGTGGAAAAGAACACAAATATCCAATTATATGGCAAGCATAAAGAGCTATTGTTTTCCTAGTTATTGTTCAAAAGGAGGAAGCAATGAGGTCACAGTGGAAAACTATCACCTGACAAAAGCTGGCTTTCCTAAGCTTGGCTCCCCAGTAGCAGCGCACCTCTTCACATAAGTGTGTTTTCTATAAGCTGAACTCATTTTTAGGAAGTTTCTATACATTAGAAAATACATTCTTCTATTAGTTTTCCATAAAGCAGCACACAGACCCATTCAAAATCCATTTTCTCAACACATGCTTTCTAATATATATCACTGAAGAGCTGCAAAATTTCTCAGATTAAACAGACAAAGTAACCTTAGATTTGTTCTGAGTTTGGAACGGAAATATTTCTAAGAATTTTAATATTCTTAAAATATCTTTGTTTTATTGCCTTCAGAAATAGCTAACATCTATCAGAGTCTGTACTTTAAACCAATGGTAGGACATGCCTTCCTCCTAAGGGATACATGCTTCCAAAAAAGAAAAAAAATCAATATAGATTTCATTAAAAGTGTGATGAATAATATATATGTTCAATCTCTTCTTAGCTAGGTAACGTTAATGTGATGGCAGGAATGACAGACAGATGTCATATAAATGAACCATTTTCCTATTTCATCTGTATTCATCACAGATTATAAATACATATACACACACCTGTAAATCAATCAGTTTATAGACACAAATTTTGTAAAGATTGAGAAAATTTTGAAATAACTGGTATTAAATGTACAGGTTTGGATTTGAAATTCAAATTGCAATTGTTGGCAAAAATAGCAGAAATGATGGGAGTCCCCCAGCTCCCAGTATGTGAGGTATTGCTGGGAGTCTGCTGGGCTGCAGTGACACAATGAGCTTTATTCTGCACCAGTTCTAGAGGGCTCTTAAGCATTCCATATGGACACTGAGGAATGTCTCTC
Source organism: Pomatostomus ruficeps (assembly GCA_013400735.1). Classification (NCBI taxonomy): domain Eukaryota; kingdom Metazoa; phylum Chordata; class Aves; order Passeriformes; family Timaliidae; genus Pomatostomus; species Pomatostomus ruficeps. The sequence continues at coordinate 215,974 of VYZT01054099.1, forward strand.
TAGCCATACACTGAAAAGAAATCCATAAAACACATGCAGCAAACAATTCTTCTAAAATCTACATTTTTATAAGCTCATTCGTCTGGATACTCCATCTTCCAATTAAATGGAATTTACAGATAAAAACAAGAAATAGAAAATTTATCTCTATTAGGATGCCAGATCAGCAAAAATAAATGAGTCATGAAGTAAAATTCAGGTTCTGTACATCACCCTCAAATGAGTGAAATGCATTAATCTGAAAGGAAGCCTGTTCCTCCAAAACACAACACTATTAAGGCTAGATAGAAATGGATATTTAAGGAGGATTTGTAGGGAGCTAGAGACTTTCATAATGACCAAGTTCATGTAGAATGTAATCTGTTCTGAATTACTGGAGAAAATAAAATTTCAAACCAGATCCAAAACAACCCATAATATATCATTTTATTGTGGTTGGTTTTCTTGCAAAAGACCAAATATTAAAAACTACTGCCTGTGAAATAAAAGGCTGGAACTTCCTGTCAGTGATCTGAAATGAAAAGTACAAACTAACCTCAAAACACTTCTCCTTCTCTGCTTCCTGCAGGAGCGCAGCCAGTCCGGGCAGGAGCACTGGGAATATGTAAAACTCTAAGTATTGCCGAGGAGAACCTGAGCGAAACAGGGCAGCCTTCACTTACAGCTGAGCACTTCGCTTTCACAAAAAGACAAACATCAGATATGATAACGTCAGTACCAGTCATGTTGTCAATACCATCACAGCTTGGACAAAGCAGATTCATTCTGCTCGGATACAGATACACTGATCTGTCTTCGCTTCTCCTCAGCCCACACGACATAAACCTGAGTAAATTTCAAACTAAAGGTGCACCAACACTGCAAACTCAGTGTGCCTCAGAGATGTCAGACTTAGTTTTAAGTGGATAAACTCAGACACCAGAAGCAGTTTAGTTACAGAAGTGAAAAGCTCTGTAACTAATTTACCCTGACAGGAAGAAATTAGCCTGTGCTGAACTCGATGCTGTTGCAGTTGGACCACTTTGGTATCTCATGCCCTTTACATTCTGCATTATCAGACTTAGTCATGAAACCGAATTTCTAGACAGAGGAAAAACCAAAGGTTATATTTTAGTGGTGCTGTGATTTCTTTGTCATAATTGCTTCATATTTGCTGGATCCTTCAGGGATTTGAACATCACTCCATGTATCCAATTTTTCCCCTCTCAGAGGGCTGCCTGGGTTGGCACCTCATTTCCTTCAGGAAGTATTCAGGGTTTGGTGTGATAAGTAAAGATTAAATCATAGGAGTGTTCTCTTCTGGCAACACAGCTGAAACACTGAATTTATTCTCGGCTTTATACCTTTCATTGGTTCATATGCTGCCAGAAAATGCTCATAACTGGGAGGACACTACTTATATAAAAGCCAAGGGTAACACTGCTTCTGACTAGCACCAGGAATTCCTAATGAGCAAGAATTAATGGAAGAGAAGACAAAATGAAGGGCTAAAATGCATAATAAAAACACATTGCTGCTTGGTAAATTTATTATAAAGTATAGGAATTTATAAAACTGGAAGAATAAAACTTCAGAGCTGTTTCCATTCTAATTTATAATCAGATGGGTAAAGACAGTATTTTGGCAGCAGTTTTCAAATTCAATTGTCTGTTTAGTCTATTGATCCTAGTTCTGCATTATTAAATCAGAGGAAGCAATGCCTGCCATTTCTTATTTAAGTGGCTAAATAAAAAGTCAGTTATTCAGAAGAGCACAGAACCACCTTAGCTGGTCAGTGCTGTTGGTTTGTACTGCACAGTTTGAGATTTCCTCCACTGACCGAGTGGCCAGGCTGGCTCCCTGTTTTCACACCAGGGGCCTAACCATGCAAATCCACACAAGCAAAGCTGTTACAGCTGTTAACACTCCGAATTAAACAAATTACAAACCTTGGCCATATGCAAGAAAAATAATCACAGCGGGGTTCAAGATAATACACTCCTACTCACATGTTTTTGGATCAGGGGGTTCTCCAGGGGGGGCTGCCTCCAGCATGGAAAGCAGATACTGGGCACCAGTATTGGCCTCAGGGGCAGAGTAAAGTTGTTCCATGTGCAATGGCTGCAATATTCCTGCTTCCAGAGGCACCTGTTCAAAATGAATGTGTCCTGCCTAAATACCCCAACAGACTAGACAAAAATACACATATCAATTCAACAGGAAAAAATATAAGGTCAGTTAAAAATTATGGAATTACAATTTCTAATTCAGATATTATATTATGTATTTTCTGAATACTTGAAAATATATAATTACACTTTAAAAACTTCTGCGGTTTCTAGCACAGTACAATCATCCAAACTTAACAGAAGGTTTAAAAAACATTTTATCCATTGTAAGAAACAGTAACTATTTGGAAATTAAAATTGGTGGCATTTTCTGAATAAGTATTTTCCACTCAGAAGCTTAAATATCTCTTTCATATTGTTCAGAAGTCCTGACACACACCTTTTAAAGAAAATAGACTTTTTTGGTAACAAAGCACAAACAGAGAAATTTGGAATATTACATTTGTTGGTTCAAATAAGCTGTTTGAGAAATAATGGTTTTGTTTTCATTTTAGGAATGAGTCTACCCTGTGGGTACCTAATTTTCCTATTTAGTTGTTTAAAATATTTTAAATCCAGGTCTATGCAGATTTTTTACTTGAACTGTACTCACCAATACTTCTTGTGATTCAGGATCTTGTTTTGATTGAGGAACATCTGAAAATTGAGGCTGTTCTGCTTCATGCTCTAAAAGTAAAAAAAAAGTACATTTACCTGGAGACTGTAAGAAATATATACTTTCCTCCTAAACCAACATTATTTTAAAATAAATTATGATTTTTAATAAACCTTATTTAGGTTGGGAAGAACAAGTTAGGATGCAATGAATATTTGTTTAAGATGAAATCTGACATTTTAAAAGAAGCAAGAACTTTAGAGACTCTTGTCATGTCCTCTCTTGAGCTTTAATTCAAGTGCAAGGTTCTCAGTGATAAAAGAACCCTTTATTGGGAAAAAGGTTTTTAACCAAAATAATAATTTAAAACTTTATTTCAACATAAGTAAAATGCACATACTTGCACAGAATTAACCATTGTTTTTACTAGTAGTAGACAATACTGCTTTTCATAATGGATTCCTCTATAAGCAATTAAATCCCACAGACATTGCGAAGTATTACTGTCTCCACTTTAAAAAAAAAAAAAAAAAAGAAAAGAAAACAAAAAACCCGCCACAAACAAAAAAACGACGAACTAAAAGCAGCACATGACCCTCAAGGATTATTGAGTGACTCCGGATAAGAAAAATAAAGTACCAGGACAACGAAATTGGTAAGAGAAAACTTACAGATTGCACAATACAGAACACTCAGAGCCAAACCCAGCAGGTTCAGTGTTCTACTATTACAATTAGGTTTAATGGCATCACCAAATCCATATATGCTACAGGTGCCTTGAGTTAGAATAATCAGCCTTCCTCCTACGCTGAAAATGGCCATTTTAATGGAAATTGCCTACTTTAGGCAGTACGAAGTACTAAATGAAGAGAACCCCACTAGGGAACTGCAGAATTACAGTGCTGGTGTCCCGGCTTTCCAATCTGCCTCAGTGTTCTCAGACTTTGGGAGGAAACAAGAAGTTTTGCTGTTGGAATGAGGCTCCGAGAAGAGGTGTTTTGTATTCGCTTAACTTTTGTAAGAGCGATGACACAGCCACCCCTCTGCTTTCCCAAGGCAGTATCTACCTCCGTTACAGGATAACCCACAAAGCACAAGGGGCGGCTCACAGCCAGGCAAAACCAGGCTGTGACAGAGGCTGGGTGCAGCAGGGACAGGTACACAGGACGTGTCTGTCGAGAAGTTACCACAATAAAAACCAACAGAACGCCCGTGAGCAGAGATGCTCGTGGCCGTGGTGTCCGTGGAGAGCAGGGCGGCTCTGGGCGCTGCCAGGGGCGGGCACGGAGAGCGGGCGGGGCTGGCCGGGCAGCGCCGAGGGGCGGCCTGGAGGGTCCGGAGAGCTCGGGGAGGCAGCGCGGGGCGCCTGCCTGGGGGGCTCAGAGCGGGAGCGGGGCGGAGGCCGGGCTCCCACCTGCGCGCTCGGTGCCCT
>VYZT01054100.1:1534-29269 GCA_013400735.1 Pomatostomus ruficeps
CAACATATTGAAAAAAGGAATTTTGAATAAAATACATCTCTTTTCAACTAAAACACCAACCCTGTCAGATTGGATACATCAAGAAACCTATTTGTGGAAAGTTTCCCATGAAGATGTATTGAGTCTCAATGGGAAATATTTTCAGTGAGGTTCTAAAAAGTAGAAATTATCCCTGGTATTGGTGGAGTTTTAGGTTTTTTAAAATCACTTTTACAGTCAGCTCAGGGTCTTGTTCAAGGAGAGCTACAAGCTGATAGTACAGGTGATAAAACCACATCAAACAGTTGTCCTACTTAGTATGATGAGGATAAATCTGTCTACTTATGAAGCTGAAATGTTGCTCCTGTTAGGGGTGGGAAAAAATTACTATTATTTTTGTTGTTATCATCCTTGGCTTGAAGTTGAGGATGCTGCAAATTCCACATTTCTGTAAGACAACTTTGAGAAGTGTATTCTAATAGTAAGTGGATATAGCTTAGTATTAATTGTCAATAAATCAGATTGCTTTTCTGAAAGCCTGAATACATGCATTCAAGATGTTAGTGACTGCCTCATCTTAAATGTACCCATTCTGAAATTATGTGACTGGTATCCTCCTACATATGAAACACATAAAGAAATTTTATGGCTAAATAAATTCAGAAATGTATTCCTACAAGCTTTATATATGCATTTAATCTTTCTTTTATATATTTTCTTTTTCTTTTAGTAAGTGATGGAATAAACAACACTTTCCTTTGGATGGATTATAGTACATGTGAACTGCCTGTTACTCTGCAAGAATAAGAAAAGCCCTTTGCTTTAATTTTTGAAATATCAGCTTGATAGCAAAAAGCATCTGAATGGCTCACACTCACAGCAGACCATCAGTTGAATGGGATCAGCACTTCTACTAAAATACCTGAAGTTAAGGATTTGGAAAAGAGGTTTTTGCAGAGATGACCCATTTACAGGCTGGACTTAGTCCAGAGACTATAGAGAAAGCCCGCCTGGAACTGAATGAAAACCCAGACATTTTGCACCAGGATATCCAACAAGTCAGGGACATGATCATCACGAGGCCTGACATTGGGTTTTTACGTACAGATGATGCCTTCATCCTGAGATTTCTCCGAGCCAGAAAATTTCACCAAACTGAGGCCTTCAGACTGCTGGCTCAGTACTTCCAATACCGCCAATTAAATCTGGATATGTTCAAAAACTTCAAGGCTGATGATCCAGGAATCAAACGGGCTCTGACAGATGGGTTTCCAGGAGTACTGGAAAATCGTGACCACTATGGCAGGAAGATTCTTCTGCTTTTTGCAGCCAACTGGGATCAGAGTAGGTAAATGTAGATAGTGTCCTTATCTTTTTACACATACTCACACTCAACTTGTAATGGAATATTTGTGACCATCCTTGAAGCAGCAAGGCCATTTTCAGCAAAAGATTTTGTAACCATATATCCGTGTCACCTGATCACCTGTCATTCATCATTATTTGGACATAAGATCATTGAGAGACAAGGGTATACCAGTATGTCATATAAGTAGCTCACGTCCGTTGTTTTTTTTAAGAAATATTTCCAAATTTATAGCCAGATAATGTCTTTTTACTATACATACATTAATGTCTATTATACAATTTCTTCAGCTATATCATAGACCAGCCAAACAGGTTGAGAGAAAGCAAGTGTCTCAAAGCATATGGAGGTTCTTGTAGCTCTCCTGGTGCAGAAGAAACTGACAATGTTTATTCTGTCTTCAGACTTTCTAACAGATTGCTTGTTTGTTTGTTTGTTTATCTGAACCATTTGGAGAATTGCAGCCTCTGCTGTATTTCCACAAACTGCATTGTGATTTCTACACACTCTGGTTGCTCTATGTTGTTAGTCCGATAAATGGAAGATTCACACAAAGCATATTTCCTGTTCAGGTCATTTCTTTACAGAGTAGTATGAACAAAGATATCTCCCAGCCATTATTATAAAATAATGTCCTTAATTATCAATGTGATTAGTCAGCTTTCACTACCTATTTGAAGTGGTACAGAGAAAAGGGGCTAGTCCAGGAATATCATGTTCACATTATTCTCTTCTTTGTAAGTCATTCCATTCCATTTTCCCTGCCTTCATGGTGAGATGGAGAAGTGTGGTCAGCTGTAGAGTTACCATGTGTTCTGTTGACTCTTGATAAAAATCATACGAAAGAACAAAATTCAGATTCAGGTCCTAAGTATCATCAGTTGTGATGATTTCCAGGTAGGATTTTGTCTTGCCATGGTCTAAAGTTTTTAATTAAAAAGTCTTTTCCTTAGGAGTCAATAGATTGGAGCTTTGAATTTACATCATAGAAATTATTAGAGAACAATACACATATGCCTGCAATTTTTAATGTTATTTGTTTTCTGGGAAAACCTTTCATCACTATGTGAAAAGCAGAGTTCAGAAGTGTTTCTGATTTTCATTTGTTTGTGAATAAATGTACAGAAAATTATACAGAAGTGTAACTTTGCATAATCAAACGTTTTTGGTGAAATTGTGAACTGAGGGCAGTAATAAAAGTCCTAGTAACTACAAAGAGGCCAGCAGTTTATCTCCTGTCTTTCTGAATTTCAAGTTTGCCTTTCTTTCAACCACAAAACCCTTGTGTTAGCAATTGGCCTAAAAAGAAAGATGAATGCATAGGTATCCAGAATTAATAGAAAGCATCAGCTTTAGAGGACAGAAGCACTGTGGCTCTGCTGGTTGCATTAAGGGATTTAGGTATTATATAGAGCCAGCTTTGGGTTTCTGATCCCTCAAAAAAATGAATCTTTGTGATTAAACTTGCACATCAGGTCCTGCTCTTGGAAAGCTGAGAGTGTCTAAGGCTTCTGCAATGAGATTTTGACAGAATAATGATTCCTGTCAGATTTTGGCTCAGATTTTCTGCAAGTCCTTTAATATACATCCATGTATAGGTGTATGTATGTGTGTACGTCTGTGTGTGCAAAAAGCAAAGCAACCCTGCATATTTCTGAAAATATTATTTCAACCTTCAAAAAAGAAAAGCTGAGACAACTAGTATAGGATGTTCCTAAGACTCCTCAGTGAAATTAAAAATCATGTGCAAATTTTACCGCAGTTCAGCCACTGAACCTCATCTCTTCTGTGGATTCAGAAGACAATAAATGATTTTTTTGTGAACTTTTGTGGCACTCCAGGTGAAACAGGGATTTGGGACAGGATTTGGGCTGTAAGTAAACGGATGTCCTCCTCCTTTTTTGCTGTCTAAAGGCATCAACAAGAGGGAAAGCTCTTAAGGAGCAGGAATGCAATGTCCTGTTAGGTAGCATAGAAGCAGGTTATTGACCAGAAAAAACATAAATTTCACAAAAAACTTCAAACAGGCATTATGCACATTCTACACAAGTGTATCTTGGGCAACCTTTCTGCAGATGTGTCTTCAGTGATGGCAAGATGTTCACAAGCTCACATTTCAGCTGAATTTTAATGGAATTGGCCTTGATATTGATATGCAAGAGTAAGAGCTCACCCTTCAGCATGCCCTTCCTAAATTTAATTTCATTTGCCACTGGCTGTGCCCTCTCTTTCTTTATGATCAAATTCTAATTTATGAGGGGTTATTGATAAAGAAATCATAATTTTTAAAGGGTCTTTTAAAATCAGAATAGCTTAAATCCATAAATTGATTTTCAGTCCAGACATTCTTACCATTTATGCACTTGGGAGTATGGTTGCTGTTGATGTCACATGTCAAAGAAGCAGAAGAAACCTTGAAACTTTCTGTGCTTATAAATATATTGATTTTTAACAGGAAATGTCATTATTTGTGTAATATGACTGCTTAGATAAATCAGATCGAAGATGTTTCTAAGGTATTCCCTGTATCAAAGACAGAATTTCCATGTAAACTTTTAGAAACTTTTGTAATTTCAGCCTCCAGAATGCAACTGATAGATCTGACATCTCTAGCAAAGTAGGTTTTAATTTCCAGTCTCAATGTTTCCAGCTTCAGCTTCCAGCTGCTAGATCCCGTTAGCTTAACTGTACCACAAAAATATGACAGCTTCCCATGTTTGTACTTTTGTGTCCTGACCACGTCATGTTTAACCTATTTTTGAGTTCACTGGCGAGGCAGCGCTGTAGCGTAAGTCACTGTCAGGCAACAAGAAGATAGTGCATTAGCAACTCTGCAGCAAAGGTTCTTATGTTCACCTTTAACCATGGGGAAAGTAAAACACGTAACACCCTTTTCCTCGAGGACAAGACAACCTTGTATTGTCTGCAAGGTAAAGAACACACCTATGGGCAGCCAGCACAGCAAAGATAATGTTCTGCAAGTAATCCACTAGCTTAATATATCACAATATATTTGAGATGCCAAAGCTTAAACAGTTTTGACTTCTTTACTCTCAGAACTCGGAAGATTTTCCAGGTTTAATATACTCTTCCTCATTCTTTTCTGGACCATTCCTATCGTTTTAGTGTTGTTGCTAAGGTGCAGGTGGATGAACTGAATAAAAATTTTCACTAATAAATCATCAAGTGATAACACTATCTCAACTGCTCAGTAGCTTCCTCCTTTTAGACACAAGATTGTCATTCTCTTCTTAACTCCTCTATCCCATTTTGAGCTCATGTTCAGCTCAAATTTGCTTTCAAGTCAGTTTCCTAAAATACGAATGCCACTGGTAAATGTGTCATACATTCTCATCCATAATGTGGGCACAGTCTAGCATGTGATTCACACTCTTGTGCAGAGCTAAGCTTGTCCTGCTCACCAATTATCATTTCAAGGGGTTTGTGACATCTGCAAAGCTCACTAGCAAAAATTTTATTCTAATTTCCACAGTTAAAAAATATAATGATGATTGTTTTGATCAAAACCTCTTTGATGACTGAGAGAAAACCACAGGGGATGATAATTCTTATTGCCAAATCAACTAGCTGAGATCTATCATCATTCCAGGGTTACACTAATTTAGCATATGCTGCATAGGTTTGATTTCACTCTATTGTTCAGGCACATTTCTTAGAGATCATGTCATCACTTTCTCTCTAGGTCCTGCATAGTATATTTTGGATCTGTTATGTAATGTTAATCACATATTCAGTACCTTCATTTTCTCTTATTCAATATTGAATAAATGAAAATGAACAGATGGATAGAAAAGAAAGAGATCAGATAAGTTCCATAGTGAGGGAGAAAAAAACTGTTGAGCTGTATTACTATACACAAGTACAGGAGACGAGCATTCTTCACTTTGATCAGAACTCAAGGTGTGAACCCACCTAAAAGTCACAAAGACTTTGCTTACATCACTGCTTATGGAGCACCTTATTTTTGAATGCAAATTGTGCAGCAATAAAGACAGATAAGGATGTCAAGCTGATCATGTAATGAATTTTTAAAAAATTATTATTATTATTAAATAATTTGTATTATAAAAAATTCCAATTTGTAAAACAAATAAATGCATACATACAGTTTTGATGAGGCCTGAACCAGGATTTCATGTGAAAAAAAATGCTCCGTGTGCTGGATTACAAATACACTCTCACCAAACCTAAACCCTCACTCCTGTGATGCACCTGGAGATTTTAAAGAAGTTAGGTAAGAGGATCTTCTCAGCTGTTGGATTGAGGAAAGCCTTCAGTAACTCCACAGCTGTTCCTACATCTGCTACTCTCTTCTAATACATGCTGCTTATACACCAAGGAGATGGAGTTTTAGGTGAAGAAATAATTCAGCAGAAGGTGTTCATTAATCTTACATGCAAAAATATTTCTTTAAAGATTATTCAGCCAGAGTAAAATTTATTTTTGTGTGGAGAGCCAGCAGAAGGACTCCAATCACAATCGTCTGCAAAGAGGGGCTTGCGGTAGGGGGCAGAATGTTTTTCATAGTATTTTGCAGTAAGATGGTAATTAATTTCTGTCTTCATATCTATGCCTTAGAAGCTGTCACATAGCTCCAGAAATTCTGTGAGTCAGACAGAGAAAACCTGCTGCTTTGTTTACAACATACAATCCCAGGTCAACTGCTAGCCATAAACTGTCTTTTATTAACCAAGGAATCTCAAATGCCAGATACTTATCATTCTGTAGGAAAGTGTACTGAAGCTAAAGGGAGAGGGAATATTCTGACATAGTGGTAAACCAACAGCTATAAATATTTTAAAGGATTGTGATAAAAACCAAGTATGTCCTTGCTGAGAATGCTCAAAGTGGTGTAATTACAAGGATACTATCATCATCAGATTCTGTTGGTATAAAAGAATATGTATCAAGTGCTGATTGTTCCAATATATTGCAAGCATAGCCTCAGATGCTTATTAGAATCTGAGAGAATAAACATCTGTTGAGACTGATTTATAGTCACAGGCAAACTGTGGCAATAACTCAGCCTCGTGTCTGTTTATCATGAGAGATTACAGCTGAAGTGCAGCCAGCCCTAACACCAGAATGATTTTTACACATCAGGTCTTTGGGATTGGTTAGAAGATAGTGATTCTATGTTGGGAGATGCTTATGAGAATGCAGATTGACATTGTGGTGCAAGCATTGCATTGACCAATAAATAGCTTAGAAGCACACTGCATAAAAAAATAATTCATATTACATTACTGAGCTTGTCTGAAATGGTAGCAGAATTCAGGGTAGTAGGGGAAGGCAGCATAGCATAAGCAGAATACTCATTCTGAAGAGTAACAGATGTGCAAATTAAATGTTGAACAAAGAAGACAAAAAGGAGCTCTGTCTAGAAATGTTTCAATTTGCTTGCAGGCGACAACTTAATTCAGTTAGTACCATTTTTTATGGAAGCCATATATGGGAAGGCAATTGTAGCCCATGTGAATGACAGCAGGATGACATACACAAATGAGAAGCCTGTATAGGACTGAGTAGGGAATCCAAAAAGAGAAAGAAAATGTCTGGAAAAAAAAGGAAGAAAAACAACAGCTGGGAAAGTTATGCAGCATATGTTGAAGAATGAGAGAAGCCTGACTGAAAAGAAAAAAAAAAATCCATGGAGAGGAATTGGCAATCAAACACATTTTGAGAGGGAAGAGTTGACTGGATGGCGTCAGGTTGAGGGCTGACTGAAGAGCTGTGAAGGACAGTGCCTGTGGGTGAGAAACACAGTTGCGGGAGCTTGCTTGCAGCATAACATAGGAAAATGTAGGGCACACTGGAAAGTGGCTCTGTGCCACCTTCCTCCTGTGACAAAGAGAAACCAAACCCAATTCCCATGTTTTATAAGGTGGAAAGAAGGACAGTGATAAAGAAAAACAGACAAACACATATACACAGCAAACATATAGGCACACATACACATCCCCTGCTCTTCTTCCAGACTGTCTCAAAAGACCCAATTTTTGCATGAGGGTTTATGTCTGGGTGTCAGAAAAGAGAAGATGCATACACTTGTGACAGCACTTGTCCCTAAAACAATGACCCATAGTCCTGTGTGGGCTGTATAAGTCATCCTTACAGATGGGATCAGCAAAAGAGCACCAGAACAGAGCTACATCCACAGAATAGTGGGAAGCCCGTCAATATGGCATGGTTCTTTGCCCTTTTGAACTCTGGAAACTGCTGGAAACCATGAATGAATGCTCTTATAAATAGCAGCTTTTTGAGGTGAGGTTTTGTAGGAAGAGACCAGAACACTTTTTTGTCAGAGCACTTCCCAAATCAAGCTTACTAAATATCTGATATTCTGATCAGTTTCTAACTTGCCAACCTAACTAAAAGCAGCTAAGGCAAATTCAGGCATTGCAGCAGGAACAGACTGCAAAGAATCAGAGAAGGAAAAAAATTAATTCTCTGGCCAGCTATTTAATAAGCTACATGCAGTAGAAGCATCAGAAAAGAGTGGAAATACTGAGCTGGAATCCTTTAAATACATTTGAAATTTTAAAATTTAAATACTTCCCTGATATTTTATTTCCCCAGGCCATGATTTATTATAGACTCTTTCCTCTGAACTCTGAGCCCTGTATCAATTGCATTTTACATTGAAATATCTGCTTTTTTCACTCTGGCAAGTGCCAAGAATCCTCCAATTCCAGGACCCTCAGAGCAGGACAAGGGATGCTTAGGAACTGGTGGTGTTAGCAGACAGGGTGATCCCACAGGAGTTACAGCAAACAACAAGAATTTGGTTGGGATGTGAATGTTGTGAGTGGCTGCTCAGTGGCACGAAATACCTGAACAACACACTGGGGTAAATTCTACCCTGCCACCACAGCCACCCTGCTTCTGGGTATTTCTTTGCCATGATGAGGCTGCAGGATGGGGGAGACACAGTTGGTCCTGTGGTTGCACTGGTGAGAGTGCCATGACCATGGGATGCTCTCGGTGATGTGGGAAATTAAATGGTACAAGCACCCATCTGTCACATGCATCTAAAAATTTAACCAAGCAGATAGAATAGGAGGACAGGCAAAAGGATGGAGGAGTAAAGTCATTCCAATAAGCAAGATTAAAAATTGAATTGTTAAAGATCTTGTATTTTGCCTCCTTTGTCATGGGTAAACCAATAAAAGATAATCATTGAAGCATCATAATTAATATGTCATGACTGGAGATTTGATTCCTAAAGGTGAGAAAATGGAATCATTTCTTAAGAAAGAGGAAATTTTGCTCTTAAAATCTGATGGCACTCTCACAGGTTTTGTTTTTAAGAAGTGCAGCAACCATAGAGGCAGTGAAAAGCAACTATCCTCTGTTCACAGACCATGATAATCTCAGTTCTGGAAACTTCCTGGAGGGTCCATTTGTTGCATGGACAGAGGGCAAAGCAAGCCAGTTAGCCTCCTGCTGACACTATTTCCTGTGTAACTGCTTATGAAAACTGCCCATGCTGAGCAAACACAAGCTAGTAAAGATTCATTTTTAAGAGAAAGGTAATATGCAAATATCTTTTTCTTTATAGAGCGATGGTATCTCTTTTCCACTCTTCCATTGCAGAAGTGCAGTGGATGGCACGTGTTTGTGCATGCATAAACACAGGTGGTGCCAGTTTTCTCTCACATAAGCAATATAAATCACAGCACCCAGTGATTTTTATTGCTTATGCTAGGGGTTCAATAACAACCTATCTGAAAAGGGTATGAGGAGTATTTGCATAATATCTCATAATACATCTTTAGGGACCAAAATTCAGCATTTGATTGAAAATGTAAGTTAGTGACTGCCATATCAACAAACATAAGAAAAAATAGTTGATATTCAGTGGCAAATTAGTACGCTCTCTATTTTAACCATGCCTACCTGCTATCTATCAAACCTCTCATTAGGTTCCTGGCAGGAGAACCTTTGGTCTGATCCCATAGAACCACTCTCAAGGGTACCTTAAAAGAAACATACTCTCACATACTGCACTAAGACCTGATGGTCTGAATTAATGAAGCAGGAAGCTCAAGTTATTTTTTAACATTTTTAAACCAATATGTTTTTCTTCATTGTGTTCCAGCTACAAGCTATCCCCATGTCTTCCTCGTTCTTTCCTACAGACAATCCCATGCTCCCTTCCACAAAGTCGCAATCTCAGCTCCTCTGGTTTTATAACATGTCAGTAGATGAACTGAATTCCATAAATTCAGCTGTGAATGAAGTAACATAGGTGAAAAAAAGCAGTAACAACGCAAGGCCACTCCTATGGTGTGATCAGGAACATTTGCTCCCCTTGCCAGGGCTAAACATTTTACTGTTTCCTTCCTCCTGACTGCCTTTCACAGCAATCCAAGAGATGCCAGACACGTATATCAGATATGTGCAGATCAATCTACAGAGTATGTGTGCTGCCTACACCCCTTCAGAGTGCTAGGCTGTGTGTTAGCACACAGGATTGCATTTGGATAGGTATTTCTAACCAGGACAATCTACACCTGAGTGTGATAATCCTATCTAAGGCATCTTTGTCCACTCCTATTATCTTGGAGCTGTGATCCTCTAAGCTGTTCCCACTTTGCAAGGTTTCTCCATGAGTGTGCATTGTCTTGCTTTCCCAGGGTTGATCTTACCTGACTGTTGTACAGCTACAAAAGAAGAAATGTGATATATATTGAAAGAGAAAGTGACTGATGAAAATCCTACTTCCTGCACTGCAATATTTATTTGAAAAGTAAGTTAAAAAAGGAGGAGGAATAATCTCCAACCTAGGGAGAGATGATGGGAAATCTTTCCATTTCTTAGGTTCTCATTTACATATAAGCCTCTTCTAGCTGGCTACTGCAATTTAGATTCACTTTTATTCTGATAAAGCCTTCAATTCTGTTTGAATAGAAGAGTTTTGCAAATCTAGTGAAAATGGCAATTTGTGTATGCTGTGCTGCCAATGAGTGCCTTTTCTTTTCCCAGCATCTTATTGTTATTCTCTGCTAAATGTATATGCAGGTACATGCACATTCACTTTCTCTCAGAGAATATTTTATATGAATCATTTAAAGGTACTTCAGGATCATTTTGGGATTTACTTCAAAAAGACGCTTAGCAGATGTAGGATCTATGTTAAAAACGAAGGAGACTTGTGAGACACCAGACACACCTGCCATTACTGGGTTAGTCCTGGCTGACAGGTTTGTCTCTGCTGGGATTTTCTCACCTCTTGATTTCTTAAATCAGGTATTCATGGGTAACTGATATTGACTGGGCACAAAAGGATTTTGGGGTAAAGGATGGACTACAAATGGAATTATGTACGGTAAAGTGATACCACTGAGGAAGCAGAGAGTCTGAGCTGTATTACAGGAACATTGTCAGCAGGACACCAGTAGTTACTCAGTTTTACCCACCTCAACTGGCCTGTAACCTAAGTACTAGCACAAGAGACAAGTCTGAGCTAAGTCAACAAAAGAATAGCACAACAGGAAGTCAGGAAAATATGACAATGTAATACAAGTTGAGGATAATAAGAGGTGGGATATGATAATTCCTACATATAATAGTTTACCTTAACTAAATACGGTAGCAAACAGTGGATATACAGAATAAAAGCAAAATTATCCCAAATCTTAAACAGAACTAGATTTCTGTTTCAATTAGAAAACCTTTTACAATGGCTAAGACACAGGTAACTGGCATTCTGTGGATGCCTCATCAGCAATGACACTTCTGATACATCAGACATTTGCATCAGACATTTTCCTAAGTACCTTATGACTCAATACACTTCCCCTGCAGAAACGAAAGCAGTGAATTTCCTTGGCTGATAAACTGTTGCAAAATATTAACCAAAGCTAAGTCAGCCTAATGCAAGGGAATGGAGTGGTCAATGGTTCTGCCAGATCAGGGTGAAAAATCACGGAGAGCCTGAAATGTGTTTTTCTGGAGTGAAACTATCTGCAACATAATTGGATTCATTTTGCAAAGACTTGATCACTTGCAGTTCTTCTTTGATACTGGATATGGCCTTTTTAGTAATACTCTGGTGAAGTCAAACTATTGTCTAGAATAAAGAGAAGTCTGTACTACAGTTACTTTTAAGAAAATTTATTCTGCTGTTGTAACCAATGTGTCCTAAGGCTGTGCAGAGGTCTACAAAATGGACTATTCCTGCCTGATTTTCCCCTTTCAATATAGTCTAAACTCTGAGACAATAACATACAAAGAAAAGGACAACCAGTGTAGTATTAAAAACCTTAAAATTTTTACAAATCATCCCACGATACCAAATTGTAACTTTTATATATTAATTCTTCTGAAGACCATATCTTCCCTGTTAAGGTGCAAACATCTCTTATCACATTTCCTGAAAAGCAGGCTTTGCTACTTAAAAAAAGTTAAAAGTTAAAAAATAATTAAAGGTTTTCTGAGTGTTTTGGTTAGTTTTTTATTATGTGAAGGAAAAGATGATAAAATCAGGTATTTCTTTGCAAACAAGCTTGTACCAATGACTGCATGTAAATGCTTTCCAGAAATAAGAGGAAATAAAAACAAGGAGTGATTATTTGTTCAAAATTTATACATTTTCCCCTAATACTCAAGTTTTTCTTCTGGCAGTTTTCTCAAGGCTATGTAACTATACTTGCTGTGGCAATGTCTGCTGATCCTTTTTCTGCCTCAATTTGGCTGACTTTTGACAAGACAGGGCTTCCCTGTTGTCTGTATCTATTTCATTGCTTGTGTTTGGAGTAAAACTCCTGGTTGCTCCAGCTATCTGGTTCTAAAGATGCCTCCTTCAAATACCAACATAGGGTCTGACAGGACGTCACTGTGCATTGTGTTCAAATGCACCGATTTTTTTTCTATTATTTTTTGAACATAATTCTTGCATGGGTTGCTTCATTAGCAATTATTTATAATTGAATTAGTAGTACAGAGTAATAACTTCAATTAATCACAATTCTTCAGTAATTCTCTGTATTGACTATGTGAAAATTCTTATTAGAAATGTGAAAAATTATTTAGAATTAATTATGTTAGCTTCATAATAAAAAGAAATGCAAACAGAAATAGAAGAGTATAAGTTACAATATCATTTTACAGTTTCCAATTGTTTAGAAACTTAAAATGCAACTCTTTCCCCAGGAAATCATGAAATAGCAGTTGCCATAAAGAAGAGACTAAATCTCCATGCATATAAATATACCCTATTGTGTAGAGGACAGAGTAATTTAGGAGGTTGCTGATAACTTCTTTAATAAGAAATTAATCAAATTTTTATTTCAGAATCCCTAACGTTGCAATTCATATGAAATTCTCTTTTCAGCTCAACTCACTTTAATAATTAACCACTTAGATTGCTTTTCACTGGAAATTCCTAATAAAATTTGATGGTCTTGCCAAAATAACTATATAACATTATTATTCCAAGGCAAGGACTACACTGCACCTGCAACATTTGTCTGTGTCCTACTGGGAATCGCTGGCATGTACCAAAAACTTGTAATGGCTTCACTACAATAAGGGATAAGGGGAATAAGGGATATCAGGCTGGGCTTCTTTTCTCCACTACCATACACCCAAAGCAAGGCTCCACAATTCCATTTCCGCTGCCTTTGAGATCTCAAGCAGTTACTACACACTATTGCTGTTAGCATATTACACCAAGGTCCACCCCATCCCATTCAAGAAAATTCCTTCATGCTGCTAGATCATGGAACTAGAAATCTTAGTTAAAAGGCAGAGTTTATTTCAGGAATTTAAGGTTTCAAATCCAGATAATGAGATGTAAGTAAAGCATTGATTAACTGCTTCAGGTAGATTGACAGACCTTTTTTATCTTTTTTTTTTTCTTTTTTATTATTTTTTTTTAAATAATGGAGAAATAATGTACTAAGCTTCTGTATTCACATAAATTGAATTACTCAAAAATTATGAATACTGGTCTTAGAGTTTTAAAATAAGATTAATTTTCCCTTTTGTGATTATCTAAGATCATACTTCAAAAATTGATTTTAGCTTATTTTGTCCACTGATCCTGCACAGGAGGACATTTTGAAAACACCTGCAACCCTGACAGTTTCTAAATTTCAGTTTGCAGCCTGAACTTTAATATTTTTGTTCCATAGTTGCTTCATCCGCTTTGAGAAGGCCAGTTTCAGCACTGTTGTATTCCTAAATGGGCTGGGCCAGTTACATTAGTTTGTTCAGGTTGCTGCTTTGGAAAAATTTCAGGGGAGTCATGCTAGGCTCACATCTTTTCCCTTTGTCCTTCAATTCTCTCAGGAGAAACAAACACCCCCCAAACCCCAACCCACTCCAAAGGACTATTTTTTTCACAGGAACCTTGCACATCCCAGGAATACTCCCATCCTCATGTTCACAGTGTCAGGTGATTGTAGCCATTTCAGGATCTCAGCATTTTTTATTTTCTTGAACCCAACCAATTCCACCTAAGTGGTAGTAAAATCCACACAAAAAGATTTTTAGCTTCCATTAGGCTTTAGGTTTGCTCCATTGCTGCCATCCATGAAAAAATACCCTCAATAAAAGCCTTGTAACACCACATAGAACAATACTGATGATAGTTGGTTTCTGTGTTCAGTAATTCCCCTTCAAAAGGAGCAATTGCCACACCTGCTGGAGCCGTTACAGTAGTTATCATTTATGCTGCCTATAGAATTAAATTCCTAAGGTTTCTACTGCAATGTTGTAGGGTGGAGACTGATGGTGTCTCTTCATAATTTTCATTTTCTACCAGCTACTTATAAAATTCATTCAGTTATCATGCTTTTGTTGATTGACATACTGGGGTGTCACATGTCCGTGGAATCCAGACCTCCCAAAGCAACTTCTGTCAGCTGCTGTCCACAGAGGAGCTTGGATACCCAAAGAACTCTGAGGCAAACATGGAGAATGTGAGTAAACAGACACACCTTTTTCTAATTTCACTGGTGACATTTCACCAGACTCTTCATTGTTGGTTGGATTACAAGCTATTTTTATCTTGCTAAAGATTCTTTAAAGTCTACAGTCTTCTGCAGGAGTGGCTTATTTACCCTTCGTGGGGAGACAAAATAAATCTGCTTTTTTAGGGGGAATGGTTTTTGCTATTCATTTCTTCACTTTCTTCAATGAAGTTGCATGAAATATGATCCACTCAAAAGTGGCTAGGGTGAAAATGCTCATTTTTCTTGAGCTTCATGGCACTGTATATCCTTTTCAGCATAACCATGCAAAGTGGTTTCTTTGTGGCTGGCAGCACCATGATTCTATACAGTTTTATAATTTTATTTATTTATTTCATAAATCTACACACTTTCATTTTTTTTCTGGTCCTTCTTTCCTGTTCACTTGAATCATTATAACAAGTTTTCAACATTTTTTCTGCAGAGACATGCAGTTAATTTTTTCTAGACTGCTGTCTTATGAATCTTCATTGCATCTGTTTTGAGATCCCCAGTGATTATTTCTACATCAATAATATCAAGTTCCTCCATCTTGTTAGCTATACCAAAGTTGTTTATTGTTCCAGTGGGAAACCTCTATGATATATAACACTTGACACCATTTTTCATTTATTTATAAGAAATTATTAGAATGTTTTCATGTCTATCTTTTATCTGTCCTGAAGGGCTCCAGCTAAAACAAATTATAAACCTTTTTGTGATTGACATCAGTTTTGTACATATTTCTAATATCTGCTACTTTCATTGCCCAGTTTTAAGTAGAGGCATAAGCCAAGTATATGCTGTTTGCCTGATTTAAGAGACAGTTTAGGTGTTTACTAATACATGCTTGCATTTCTACATTCTGCCACTTTTTGTCATGTCTTGGTAACCTCTTACCCAATATCTCTCAAGAGATACATTTTTAAAGGCTTTCTGGACTGAGTAACCAGGTGCTGTTTGAATGTCCACAAATTATAATATTACTTTTGTCATTCTGAATACAGCACTCTCAAAATACGTGCATTGGTGAGCAGTTATTTGATTTTAACTTTACTATTTGGTCTAGTCACCACTGAGGTCTGCTGTAAGAACGACTGCTTGCAAGCAAGGGGACAATTAGATAATTTTCTTGGAATTCTTTAACATAAAATATGTAAATATTCCATTTGGTTAGCTAACATGCCATTTGGTTAGCTAATGTGCCATTTGGTTAGCTAATGTGAACTTTTTATTAAATAGAGTATATGTTATTTTGAGGGTCTGTGGTCTCCTGCAAAGGGGGTTTGCGGGAGCAGGGAAGCTCACACACATGGCGGGGCAGGTGGAGCCTTCATTTGCGGCCTGGGATGGTTTCGCTTTCCCGCGGCACAGGAGCTGTTGCTGGGTCTCAGCGCCGGTTCTGTGCTGCTGCTGCCACCTCTGAGTCTGCCGCCGCAGCCTGCTCCGCACCGCTCCTGGCTCGGTTCCCTCCCATCTCCCCTGTGGACTCATGGTGGTTATATCTGCTACCTTAGAGATATAACTTTCTGATAAGATTGCAAGAAGGATTTTCTGAGGCTGAGTCTCTTAGGTGTTTATTGCTGCTGTGATGATGATAACCAGGCAGAGAATGGATGAGGGGAGCACATGGTGACCTTTTATGTCCCCAGGGTCTCACGGGATGGGGGGTGACCCTTGCCAGGGGACACTGGGACGGTGCATGGCTTGATGGGAGATGAGGTCCCGGGGGATCCCAAAAACATGGAGAATTGCAAGGAATCTTGGGAAAGAGGGTTTTTCCCTTACCAAGGGGATATAAATTTATATGATTAGAATAGTTTCTTCAGCACTCTTCACCGTCCCCACAGTGGAGTGCCCTGCCTCCCACAATTAAAGTTTTTTTAAAAATACAGCTGAACTTTTGCTTTGTACATAAAAGGGGTCCTGATATTTTAAACAGAGAGTAGGATTTGCATGTGGCAAAATTATGTTATCATAATGCCCAGTAGTAATATTCTTTTGGCAGATACAGGTGAACTAAATAGTGGTGTGAACAAAAAATAAATGGTAAATCATGTAGGTTAGTGAGGATTAGCAAAACTTGCGGAAAACTCTAGAATGACCTAGAAAAGGAGCATTATTGCGCAAAGAAGTCAAAGAAACTGTTGGATTTTAATATGTGGCCACATCTCATATGCAGATCCTTCACCCTTTCTTAACTATGTGCACTTTCATCTGGATTTTCAATTACTGTTAACCTTTTAAGAAAAGCATTGTGTTGTTACAGACAGCACAATTAAGAAGTGTACTTATTGTGCAGTGGTGGTCAGAAAAGTTAATTAACTGTTAGGCTGCATTAAGAATGAGATGGAGAATAAATAGGAAAAGATAACGAATTCTTTTATGCAGGCTGATATTCCAAACTCACCTTGAATACGAAATTCACTTTACACTATAGTATTTAAAAAAGAAGGGTATGTAAAAAAATATAACTATCCGACAAAAAATAAAAAGAAAAGGCAATGAAAGGAATTCATTAATATTATGAACAAGTGAGGTAATTGCATCAGGAAAGAACAAAAAGTTCTTCTATTTTAGATGGGAAGATGTTGAAGATGCAGAGGAGATATAACTAGAGGGGACATAGTGGAATCACACAGAGAAAATATGATACCAGGGAAACTGAATCAGTGGTGCCATTTGTACCTTCCAATAATGAAGCAAAGGAGCTGTATAATTGCTTTCAGTGATTAAACAGTAGCTTCATAATGTTCAAAAGAAAATCTTTTCCCTTTCTGTAATGAAAAATTAACTTGTGAAACGCAATGGTGCAAGAAATTGAGCAAATAGCTTAGTGTGATGCAAGGATGGATTGCAGTGCCAAGAGGGAATAAGAAAAGGCTATGCAATCACACAGAGTAAAATAAACAAGAAAGGCCATCAATCCTAATGCTTCTAAGCATAGCCATTCATGTACCAGCTATTAGTTTTGTTCATTATTACTACAGCTGTGCTTCGAGGAAACCATCACAACACTGGTGAGGTCACGATAAGAGATTACCTCCTAAACAGGATCCTGGTCTGTGTGTTACCACACGTCTTCTCCTAAATTCCCAACAGTGGAGGCCACTAACCTGAAACCACCACGGTCTCCCTGGCTTTGTTCATGCTGGAATGAACTCTTTGCCTGTATTCCCCATGCTCCTCGCAGGGGACATTGCTTTTGGGAATAGCGAGGCAAATTACAGCCGTGGCTCTGACAAATTGATTTACTGATTGCATTTAGGGGTTGTAGTATAGGGCATTTGATAATTTCCACAATATCATAACACACTGTCTGTGATTGTCACTTATTCCTTCTCAAAAGAGAAATTTGCACAGTGTGCAAGGATGACATTGCCCTGGGTACTAAAGAGGTGAGAAAATCACCAATGTATTATGTCTCAGAAATACTTAATTTCTAAAGGAATAAACCAAACCCACAGCCAGAGGAACAGTCCTATTGCACCCGAGAGTGAATTCTTGCCTTTCATTTCAGCAGCAGGCTGCTGAGCAGAGCTGTACACTGCTCATGGGAGGCCAGCCAAGCCCTGCGGCACCCACAAGTACTCCTGAGAAGCAGTCAAAGAGGTTGTGCTGTGATTGGTTGCAATCCGTTGCCTGCTGCGTTTGGGATCAGGTTTCTGGAGAGCTCTGGGAGGGATTTTTTTTGAACTCTCCAGAGTGTAACAATTCTGCGCTTTGTCTTGGACTGATCCCCTGCTAGGTGGTGTAACACTTCCGTGGGCTGAGGCAAAGGCAAGAACAGATTGCACCTTCCCTGTGGTGGAAGCTGGTTTTATCACGTGTGTGAAGAGCCCCACCACCAGAACTCTCCCTCCCCAAGCACAGGGGCTGTGAAGTCCCTGTCTGTCAGACAAATTACATGTAAGAAAGGGTCCTTGCTCAGTCACATTAACATCAGGAACAAAGTATTCATTTGGTGCCCACAACATGAATGAGTGCGTGTATGAGGAGATCCGTAACAGAGACTTGAAGGCAGAGTGTGTAATTCGTGGGCTGTTGGTTGCTATGGAGTCCAACTGAAGTGGAAAGTGACAGCAAAAAAACCTCATAATACTGTCATACACAAGAACCTCTAGCAGAAACATAACAAGGGAAAATTTTTATATGCTTAAGGATGTCGCTGAGAGGCAATTTTTGCATGATAAAAAAAAAAGTAATTTTTTTTCTCAGGCTTGTACATTTCCTCTTCACTGATTGTGGCAGAGGCTTCCAGCTCATTCTAAGCAGGAATTCAAAGCCAGACAGATATCTGTGTATGAATGGCCTTCATTCCGTTATAAACTAAGCCATGCATTTCTAACATTAGAAATTTTAAATACAATTCATGTCTCAGCTTAGTCCATGCTACTCTTTGCATCCAATGCATTGCTGGACTAAGCACTTCTGAAGAAAGAATCAGGACACTTACCTATCCAGTCTATTGTCCTGGATGTAAAGTTACTTGTGGATTTTATTTATAGAATGACACAGATGCTGTGGGGAAAAACTTGCTACCTTTTCTTTACAAAAGAGGGGAGATGCCTGTTTGAGGCTGACATACTGGAACAACCAAAGATAGCTACACTGGATGCGACAGAAGAATTAATTTGGAGCTTTGACATTAACTTAAAGCAACCTGTGTTTTACTCAGTAGGAGTTTCCTGTGCATGTATTCTGTTTTGACAGAGAAATAAAAAAAAATCTGTGATTTATCTTGGGTATGACAGAGAAGAGTTTGGTGATGCCTTAAGTGCTGGTAAAAATAAGAGGCAGACCCAGCAGTATAGGGAAAAAAAGAGTATTACCTTGGTTTTAAAAGGATCCTAGGTGTACAACTCGTCAAAGGTGAAAACACGCTGAGCCACCCCCATGTAGAAAAAAACCTCTGTGTATTCTCCCCATGTACAATGTGTATACAATTTTATGGACTTCGCAAATTAGCATATCTACCTAAAATCCCCAATAAGAAACTTAACAAATGAGGTAATTGTCCCCCTATCCCCCCTCCAAATGAGACTACAGCCTAGCTTAAAAAACATGTTCCAAAAAGAAGGCTCCATCCAAGGTTGGAGCCTCTAGCTTTGAGATAGTAGGGATGTTTTGTCTTCTCCCCTCAGAGAACCCCCAAACTAAGCTAAACATCAAACTACAAAGTTATAAACATGCAGTGCTAAGGGTACAGGGAGCTTTTGTGAAGGGTACAGGGAAAGGGTATAAAAATATATAAAAAGGGTATAAAAAGAAAAGACAAAAAACTGTCAGGCATCATGGTACCCTACAAAATAAGAAAAAGCCCTCATATTGTTGTGCAATAATATTTCCAGTTTGCATGTCAGTGAATTATTCGTATTTCTTGCAGCTCACAGGTTTATATGACTTTGAATTTTTCTATGAAGAAAGCTACCTACAGCTGATCAAAATATTCTTTACAGGCATTTGCTGCTAATGCAACCTATTTCCTCTGTGAATCGCAGGGAAGTCTTGCTAATTTCTGCACACGTGTGTGCAATTCAGACCTCAGACAGAGGAGACCAACAAGCCCTTTTCAGTGCATGACTCAGCTGTGAGCTCCTCTCTTTGACTGTTCATCTTCTCCAGTGCAGGATTAGTCAAGTGAGTCACCATGTTCATTTATCATTCTTCATTTTGAACTTATTCTTCCCAATTATTCTTTAGCCAGGGGCTGCCCTACATTGTGCATGGTTCATATGAGAGACCTTTCCTCACCAAAGGTGATAAGCTGTGAAGATCAGGTCTTGCAGCAGTTAAAGTGATTGCCATTTCCCTCTGATGCCAGAGAGGCAGGGTAGTTACTAATGAACATGGGTTTGAATCAAGACATAAATCCTCAAGGACTGTGTGTTAAAAATTTCTGGTACTTATTTCAGTAGGGTGAGGTTTAATTTTCTAAAACAAATACGCACATTAAAAAAACACAGATGGTTTCCAAGAACATCTTAATGGAAGTTGGGGCTTTCTTATCAATACTTCATGAAGAGAAAGGAGAATTTAATCTGATTAAATAAATGACTTCATATGATTTATGAACACCTTTTCAAAACCCAGTGTTGACTGGATTCCAGGGGCTTTGTTTTATTCATATTTTATGAATAACAAAACTTGGCTGTGTTTGGAACAATTAAAAATGTGCCTTCTTGGGTTCTCCCTTGTCCACCTGCACAGATCTGCTGTGTTGCTCATGTCTCCCTTTCTAAACT
Organism: Pomatostomus ruficeps; assembly: GCA_013400735.1. Taxonomy (NCBI): domain Eukaryota; kingdom Metazoa; phylum Chordata; class Aves; order Passeriformes; family Timaliidae; genus Pomatostomus; species Pomatostomus ruficeps. Next base: position 22,105 of record VYZT01054100.1, read on the forward strand.
TTTCATAGAAACATAGAATCGTTTAGGCTGGAAAAGTCCTTTAAGATCATCAAGTCAAGCTGTTAACCCAGTTCTGCCAAGTCCACTACTAAACCATGCCCCTGAGTGCCACATTTACACATCTTTACACATCTCCAGGCCAACCCTTTCAGTGGAAAAGCTTTTCCTAATATCCAATCTAAACCTCTCCTGGAACAAATTAAGACCATTCCCTCTTGTCCTGTCACTTGTTACAAGAGAGAAGAGACTGACCCTCACCTTGACACCTTTTTTCATGTAGTTGTACAGAGTGGTAAGATCTCCCCTGAGCCTTCTTTTCTCCAGGCTAAACACCTTCAGCTCCCTCAGCCACTCCTCACACGACTGTGGTCCAGACTCTTTACCAGCTCCATTAGCCTTCTACAGACCTGCTCCACACCTCAGTGTCCTTCTTGTAGTGAGGGGCCCAAAACTAAACACAGGATTCGAGATGCAACCAGCTTCTTGAACTTGGATTAGCTCAAATAATTTGGGACAACTTGAAGATGTGTTTCTAGTCCTTCTCTCTGCTTCTTCTTCTGTGTTTTACTCCCAGTGAGAATCCTCCTTGCAGAGCAGTGCCAGCTTTCCCCACTTAGAAGCTAAATATGCATTTTTGCTCTCTGTTGGTGATTTTTTGTGTATGGAGGGAACAAAGTGAGATGTGGTCTCTTATCGGATTTGTATCTATGCCATGTTTGCAGCTTGCTAAATGTTATAGAGCTTTGGCCACCTTTTTAGTATTAGAGCAGAGAGGCTCTGACTGAATACTAGTTTAGGAATGTTAAGCTGAATTGTCTGCAACTGCCAAGTAAACAGCACTGGTCCAAACTTTTTTAGCCTGCTGTCTTGTGGGACAGTCAGGATTTGTAGTGACAGTTTGTTTTTGCTTACTACCAGATAATCTTAATGGCTTCGGCTGCCAGTACTTCTGTACATTAATGCTTTTAACTATCTGAATAATCCAATTAATTTCCCTAGCATGCTGAAAACAGAGCCTATGCCTAGCTATTCAGAAAGAGTAATGTCAAAAGCCTTTACTGATGCTATCTTCTCCAAAATGTATTGCTTTCTTTCAGTATGTCTTATTTGACCCCTTATTTTCCAACAGTCTCTTAGCTTTGTTATCCACTGATCTCTTCAAAATGACTGGTGGCAGATACATGCAAATAGATCATTTAATTTCCTTGCAATGTCTTTATCCCCTTTAATTGTTCCCATTGCACTTTGGTACTCCACTGAGCCTTCTGGTTCTCTCACAGCCTGCTTACACCTCTTATAATTAAGTAATTTCTTCTTATTTATTTTCATGTTATGCCTTTGGCTAATCTCCCCACCAAATCCCTCAGCTAAACCATCTTCACTTTTTGTGTTACTTTATTGTTCCTTACCACTAGTTTATGTTGGGCTAACTTCCCATTTTCCAAAGGGTATTTGAAGAGCCTCTTTTGTGGTACCTTTCCATTTAGCCAAGGCAGATAGGCACTCTTTCTCCCTCCTCCTTTTTGTCTTTCTGGGGCTTGTGCAAATCTTTTGTAACTCATTAGTGGCTCACTTCAGTTGGCTCCATGCTGAATCCTTACAGGAACTTACACATTTCCTTTTGTGTAATAGTAATTTATTTCGGGTTTTTTTTCCGTGTGAGAGGGTTAAACTGGTGAGGAGGGGGATTGGAGGAGGAGAAGGGAACATTAAGCAAAGAAACAAAAGAGATGGACTAATAAAAAGTGGTTCCGTGTTCATGCATAGAAACTTATTTGGATGCAAATCAGTTACACAGCTGAATGATTTGTCTCAAAGCGCCAAGACTAGGGAGCAGAGGGCTTCAGCCTCAAGTGGCACTCTGTCTGATTTGTATCCAGACTCTGCATTCACGGAACAGTGTGTCAGCAAACAACCCACCTGGAGGACTTGTGTGCTGTTGTCATGTCTCCCTGTGCTCATCAGAAAAACGCCTTTGTCTTCACTCTGAGTTATTTCCTACACCACGTCTTAAAATTGTAAATACATAGGGAGAGAAGGGATGTAGGCAGGGACAGCCAGATAAGTTGCAAATTAAGAAAATTGAGTGCCACATCTCCCAGGTAAATAATTTCTACTGAAAGTACAGGGACATACAGGGGAGTAATTGCTTGATAAACTGGCAATTTATGTATACATCCAAACAAATACTGGAATTCCTCAGCATAGAATCCAAGGGGAAGATTTTGCACTGAAATATTTCCATTGTCATGTAGAGTTTGAGTGGATTACAGAAGATGCCTTGTATCCACCATTTCCAGACAGCCCCACTGGAATCATTACACAGACTTTAAAATCATCAGTGGTAGCAGGATCATGGATACAAGTTTGAATGTACTCTTAAGAAAACTTCTTCCCACAAATAAAGGATGAAACCTATCTGGTTTTTTTCACCATTGAAAGTGTGGTCGTCTGATGCTGCTGGTTGAAAGTCATCACCCATTTCAGCTAAGCAGTAGGTAGTATATAACAGTTTTTCAAAATAAATTTAGATTAAAGTACATGCCAATTGCCAATTCAATCAGTCCTGATGTTGCTAGGGAAATACTCCTCCATTTTAGATGTTTAGCACAGCTTCCCCACAGGATATGAAAAGGTCAAGGTTGTCCTGTAACTGTAAATGAGGGAGGAGCAGCTTGGTATGCAGCAAGAACAATATTAGATATCTTTAAGCTCTATTTATTGTCCTAGCAATTATACTTCAGAGAAGCTTCTAACTTCTGGAGAAAAGCAGAGTGAAGAAGCAGCTTTTTAAAGGGATCAGGTCTTTAGAGAAGGAATGCACATTTCCACTCAAAACCTGCAGAGAGAAAAGAGAAATAATCAGAACACTTCACCATTTACTTTTAATAGAAATTCATCATGTGTTGATGCCGTTCACGGGTAGAGGTCTTGATGGTAGAGAAATTTGTTTTGACTCCACATACGTTTTTTCTCTCAGGTAGAATTTGAAACAACACTCTTCAAGGTTTGGGAGGACTTGTTTTAAATTAATGAAAACAGCAGAAAAGAACTAAATTAAAATTTTCATGGGAGAAGATGTTATGAACCTTCCCTGTAAAAGACCTCAGGCCTCATGAAAACTTGAGAATTATGCTGAGATAAAGCAGGTTGCACTAGCAATATGTTACTAGTTCATTTTACACAAGGTTAAGCTGCACTTTCTGAAGCCTTCCTTGCTTGTTGCTCTCTAATAGAAGCTATTGTTTGTAAATCATCTTAATGAGAAGGACAGACGAGGAGAACATCTGATTCAGCTTACTCGAATATAAATATGAACTAAGTCATTAAAATGTTCAACTGTCTCTTTTGTGGAATGGAAGTAGTGAGAAAATGGAAGTAGTGAGTGGCCCAGGCTTCCCAGTGCAGACTTTCACATTAAAGAAAACATTTCAACATCTTTTTCTCTGTTACTTGCTGTATGCTTCAGGGCCACCAAGGTTTTAATTATTCTCCCAGAGCTGAGGGAAGCCTTGTGGCCAGGCTATTGTAACTGATAATTAATAAAGACTTCTTATTTTGAGATGATACAGACATTTTTCATGTTGCATTTGGTTTGCAAAAATAAGGCAACTGTCAAACTTTATTGCGTAAAGCCTTGGATCATTCCCTTCACTCAAGTAGGAAGGCACAGAACCTAGTCGTAACGATATCTTTTATATTAATATTATACTGATTGAATTCCTTTTCTGAAAAGAAGTGGAACAAACAACAATCTGGTAAAGTATATCCAAATGAGCAATGATTTAAACTGATAGCTTGAATTTGTTTAATTTCATCACAGACAAATAGTTTCCCAGTGTAGTTTAGCTAAAATCTATTGTAAGGACTGCTATCAGGATTGAGGAGATCTCATTCAGTGTTATTTTAACCATCAGTGAGCAGGATTTATCACACCATGCAGTTTTGGAGCAGGATCTCTTTAAAGACACCTCTGAAACAACTCCCTTTTCAGGATAATTCTACCAGAATAAACCTCTGTCCCTTGCTGATGCACCACCCATAGCAACACTGAGTATCTTGAGGTTTGAAGATAACTGCAACTATTGATTTGGGTTTTTTCTGCTTTTGCTTTAGGAACTCCTTCATAGATATCCTTCGGGCTATTCTACTTTCCTTGGAAGTGCTAATTGAAGATCAGGAGCTTCAGATAAATGGCTTCATTCTAATTATAGACTGGAGCAACTTCTCCTTCAAGCAAGCCTCCAAGCTTACACCATCTATCCTCAAACTGGCCATTGAAGGGTTACAGGTAGGTGGAGGGGAACACATATACCTGCAACTTTTATTGCTGCAGACAGTGATTTTTGCTTAATCAGGCACTTGGCAAAGTGAAGGGAGGAGAAAATTATCCAGAATTCTTTAATGCCCCATCCACTTGCAGCTTAGATTGGTTTTCAGACATCTCATTTTGTCCTTCTTTCACTTTTATTTCAGCTGTAAATCAATGTAGCCAGTACGTGCGTATACTTACCACAGCATTAGGATGGAGGGTTAGGGATTTGAGGTTTAATCCATCAGAGAATTTGGGGGGATTAAAATCCAGCAGTGTCTGCTTTCTGGAGCATGCAGTCCACATGCAAGCACATGTGTATGCAGAGGAAGGATGACAGGAGATGAGAGCGGCTCCCAGCAGATGGAAGTGTGCTGTTGTGTTCATGGGGATGCACTTGAGTGGGACGGAAATGAGGAAGAGGGAGGACAGGCTCCCTGTTGTGCCCTCATTCTGACTGCCTTCATTTGTCCCACAGGATCTGTTACAGTGTGGTTCAAACCGTTTAGGAGCTGCACATCCACTTGGTGCTTGCAGATAAATAGGAGCAAGATAAAACCCTGTGCTGTTATGAGATTAGGTAGAAAGTGAGGACAAGGCAGCTGAGCCTGATGGGCCAACCTGAGGAGAGAGCAGCCTGAGGATGAGGATAAACTGTGGTGCTCAGTGAGGGCTTCATCCCCTTCCTCTAAAATCCAAACCCATCTCTGGTGTTAGACCTGAGATGGACTTTTAAGTCTGAAGTAGTTTGACACAACCTTATCAATTGAGGGCATTTGATAGAATCCAAGGACTATTTAGGCTGAAAGGAGCACTGGAGATCACTTTGTCTGACTCCTTGCTCAAAGCAGGGATGACTTCAATCTTATACCAGCTTGCTTAAGGACTGCATATTTCATGTAGCTACATATGTAAAAGGAGAGATAAGTAATTGTTTTCTCTTTTTTAGTACTTACCAGATATCCTGCTGTCATAAACCCCTCAAGAATAATTCTCTCCAGTGTATGCATGTTTATTTTAACTTTAGCTCACATACCAGAAGGAACAATTCGTTCAACTAATTTTTTGACTAGCAAATTATCTACAAGTAGATCATGATTGTGTCTGCTTTGTTTTCTAGCTCAAAACTGAGGTGGAAAAATCTGCCAGCAGCTTTAAGCCTCTGTTCCCCTTTGTGAGGAATTTTCATCTATTCTAACAAATTAGAAAGTCAAGCTGTGCAACTAGTCCTTAGGACAATACCTTATCTTCTCCTGCTGATACTATCACTTCATGCTGAATAACATTCTGTTATTCAGCATGTGGTGATTTATATTCTGTGGTTCAAAAAAGCCTTCTAGTCAGAAGGAAGATAAAGCCAAGTGACATTCATAAGTAAATCAAATTCTAGCAAGGTGTTGTGCCTGTCCAAATTTTGCCTTTCCATCTCTTCAGTAAGAGGCCAGTCCAGCATTCATCCCATCTGATTTCTGGCCACAGCACTGCCAGGTTTTCTGCCTCCAGTTTATTTGCAGTGGTTGGCAACAACATGTTTCTAGAAGTACTGAAATCTGGGAGTACCAAAGTTGGTCTTCTGATTCTGTCATTAGCCTGACATCCTGTGCTGGGCAATTTAAGGCGGCTGCCTTTCTTTAGTATGTGTGTGCATTTCATTTCTTATATAAAGTCAGGTTACTGTTGTCTTCTCCAGGATTAGTAGAAATACGACTCTCTCTGAAAGTACAAATTGGGATAACATGTCCTAAACTTAACTAACCACTGGCTTCGTGAGTAGCAGGAGTTGTGAATGCTGCATTCCTTTTTACCAGTTTTAGAAGCAAGTCATTCATGCTCATAAAGCACATATTTAGCAAACAAGATGGTGGGGGATTTTTAGTTTGGGGAGGTTTTTGGCTCTCACCATTGCTGTTGAAGCACCTTCATTAAGACTTTGTTCTAGTATTATTTTAAAAGAACTAGTGCCATCCTAATGTAAAATTTATGTAAAATGTAGTTGAAATGCAGACGAGACCCACATACTTTAGGAAAGGGGTCACTGCATTGGAGGTCACTGAAAGTAAAAAAGTCAGGTCCTGCTCCCATGAGAAGATGACGTCCAAAAAAAGAGAACAGATTGTTTCAGTTCCTTGTTTTTTCTCATAGCTAAGGCGCTGTCCATGTACAAATCCTCAGACAGGCAGATTACATGACTATCTCAGCCCTCCCTTCTATGAAGAGATTTTGGGTTATATTAAGTCCTGTGTAAGTCTAATTAAGTGGATGGAAGGAAAATAATTCTCTCTTACAGTTTCTCCTGGAGCTGAACCCATATATTCACATGTTGCTATCTGTGCCAGAAACTTTTAGCCTCTCCTTATGTAATGGCAATTTTAATGCCATAGCCAAAGAATTTTCCTATAGTTTTTTTAACTCTCATCTCGTTCAGTGTCTCAGACAATCACATTCTGACATATAGAATTACTTAAAAAAAACCAAATAGTATTTAGTAACTTATGCATTTGGGGTTTTTTCTTACTTCTAAATTGCTTTCAGCCAATTAATCTATTGGCAGTTCAGTGGTTTTGCATTTGTCTTCAATTTATTTTTCCTCAAATCGCTGCTACAATGCATTATCACTTAAGTGCAGACAATAAGCATTACACAGGCACGTATGTTAATTCATCTTGAGTTGTAAAACAAACACTAGTCAAATCTAGTGGACTTGGCTGTGGAAATTAATATATTGCTATTATATAGGCTGCTCAGTTCCAAATACTGTAAAATCTGCAAATACTTAGGAAGATGAAGCAGGAGTTATATCACCAGATTGCTAAATGCACATTTTGCTCCATACTTGTTGCGGTGTGCTGTTGG